>JAGKTI010024402.1:0-14396 GCA_018397915.1 Birgus latro | reverse complement strand
TAGAGCAAGAAACAAACAGAAGTGATGAGGTGGTAATGTCATAAAGGAAGGTGCCATATGTGGATGTGTTTGGTGACTGAACAATGCTTCTATTGCCTATATAAATGTGTTAAAACCAATATAGTCTGTTACTACACAAAAATTCGTACCAAATACATAAATAAATACGTAATTGAGTGGCTTGAATTGATTAACTCTTCCATAGTTCGTTTTCTTTAGCCAGGTACCCTGAAAAAGAAGGAAAACTTAAGGTTGCATGACACCTGTATCAACAGTTTTAAACATAGGATCGCGATTTCTCTATGAATTTTCGATGTTTCTCACCAAAAGCGAAGGTTTGAGCCAATAAATTTTTTTCCCCCAAAATGCTCGGGATTTTGTGGTATGGTAGGTTAGAAATCGGTGGGGACATGATGAGTTAATGAACTTGAGCAGCTTGTACAGCACCCAATGTCAGGGGGAATTTGGTAATTCAAAAAGAAAATGTACAATTCAGGAGGATAATGTAATATTGTATAATTAGAGTATACAATATATAGCTATGTGTGCCAGGAATGACTATTGAGTCATTTATTAAGAGAGAATTGACTCGTGAAATCAAGTGGCGATTTCACTTCATGCTGGCTTACTTCGCCAATTCTCTAGAGTCGAGAATTTATACACTTTCTCAACAGTACACGGCAGAGACTAGACGCTCAAGTAAGCTGTAATATTGTTCTGTTGACCTCTGAGAAAGTTAGTTTCTCCCCTTAACATTCAAAAAGTAATAATAATAATAATAATAATCAGGATCTTGGCTGAGCCAAACTCCTAGCTAGCACAACGGATTTAAGGATTAATGCCAAAAGCTGGCTTATGTACCAGTCGTGATTTAATATAAAGAGTTGTGCTAATGTGGAGTAGCAAAACTGTATTAAATATGTGGGAAAATTAAACACGACTGTTACATTTAACAAAGCTAAAAAAAACGAACTGTAAATTTATTGAATACAAGGAAATAAATTTACGTTACATGACTCCAATTCAAATCAAAGAAAGGGAAATGCACTCACTCAAACACTCAGACAATCAGCTAAATATCCCCAAAACTTAAGCCTAGAAAACAAAGAAAATACTAATCAGTATAGATGAGACCGAGCTGCTGCGACGATCACCAACAGGTGGGAGCTTTCGGGATACACGCCAATACAAGCTGAGATCTGAAATCACTAAGAAAATGATCACTCTAGCCTTTGCAAGGCATACCACGCACACCGTGTCTACAGTCAGACTAACTCTGATTTTGAGTGCCCAATGTGAAGAGCGTGAGAAAGGGTGTGGCCTTATGTAACGGCCCGGAGGCGGAAGAGATAATTCAGAAATTATCGCTCAGAGGAATGCACCGCCCGCACATAAAAACAATCACTCGCGAAAGAATGAAGAAAGTTTTGACAACTTGATGCGAATACAGGCACGCTAGCAGACGGTTTGAGAGAATGAGCGAAACATTGTACATTTCATAATAATTCGTTCCTCCCGCAAAATCACTCGATGTCACAATTTACGTTACACAATTTTACTATGTAGAAAATTCGTGACATTACGCCCTTGAAAAATCAAATTTTACTTCGGTAAAATTTGACATTATATATATATATCTGTATATACACCCTAGCTCAGTCACACAAGATTCACACTGTGGTGTGTGTACTATCCTGTTACAGGAGAAAAGCATTGTTGCCTGTGAGCGTAAAAACCTCATATTTACGTTAAGAAAAGCAAGCTTGAGGGAAAAACTCCGAGACGACAGTGAAAAATTCTGTACTCAGGTCAAACTGAGCTAAAGTTTGCTACATTTACATTGACAACTAATTGTTATGTAGCGTGGTGTATGTGATACACGGTGTAGGTGTGACAGTTGTAGTGTAACTGTTCCTACGTGTAAAGCAATAATAATAATACATATTAATGCAATAATAAAGGCGACGAGGGCAGAGAAGAAGTGGCAGCGTGCAGCAGAGACAATCAAATGTCCTGGACATCTTCTTCACCCAACAACTGTACCTGTGGAATGAGTCAAGGTGGAACATCAAGAGTGTCAATGAAAGAATTTGCACTAAATTACAATTTCATCCACCCAGCAATCAATCATACACAACACAAAGTACTCTTAAGCTGAAAATCAGTTAACAGCAAGTTTCGTACATAGGATGTCGCCATTATTTCCATAATAGTTGCCCTTTTTAACCTATACTTACGCCTAATAAAGGGCTCGTCGTCGGTGTCCTCGGTTGTGATCGCCGCGACTGCCTGTTTGTCCTCAGTGTCCTCAGTTGGGATCACCGTGACTGCACACTTATAGCTATACTTATTGTTACAAAGGGCTCGTCGTCAGTGTCCGCAGTTGGGATCACATCGACTACCCGATTGTCCTCGGTGTCCTCGGTTGGGATCGCCGTGACTACGCACTTATAACTAATAAAGGTAAGTCGAGAATCCCTATGCAAACTTGAGCAGGTCACATTTTAACACCCTGCATGGGTGTGAACACTCATGTGGCTTCTGTGTAATCTCCGGGAATCCTCAGGGAGGCCCACAGCTCGAGACACACCACAAGGTAATTCAAACACAGCCTCAGATTGCCTCTGCGGGTTTTTGAACTTCCCCCTTAACCTACGGTGCATACAATATGTTTTAGCCCTACGCTTACGACTAATAAGGGCCTGTCGTCGGTGTCCTCAGTTGTGATCGCCGCGACTGCTCATTTGTCCTCGGTGTCCTCGGTTGGGATCGCCGAGACTGCACATTCGTCAACGGTGTCCTTGGTTGGGATCGCCGTGACTGTGCACTTATGAGCTACGGTACATATGTATGTACAGACCCCAGACATATTATATCCTGTGGGGCCAAAGAGTGAGACGTCAGGTCTGCACCCACATTACCACTGCCCTCTCCCTCACACGACTCAGAGGTTATGGGCGTGGATTCAAACGGCACAGGAAGGAAACTTTCCTGAATGGTGGTACGTCGACACACATTACAGGAGTGCACAAAACTATCAATTTCCTGTCCCATTCCTGGCCAGAAAAAGTCAGCATGGATACGGCCTTGGGTTTTCCTTTTGCCCATATGACCTCCTGATGCTAAACAATGACCCCATTCTAACACGGCTTGGCGGTAGTTCGCGGGAACCTGGCTTGTCCACCCCATGAATACTTGGTCACTTTACCCTTTTGTTTCTTCTGCACAACAGCAAGGTTTGGGTCAGATTGTTGCTCTTGGACAACATCTTGACTACAAATCAGATCTTGCAGTAATGCAATAGCCACCGGGGCAACACAATTTGGAGCCTGGGCCATGGCTCGTGTTATGGCAGCCGAAGTCTGAGTAGTGACATCTACGGTGCAACTATACTTGGCACCTGGTATATTACCTATAATGAGGTCAAACATAGGTTCTTGCATGACAACTGCAACTGTTAAACCTGTGTAAAAGGGAGATGCTACCTGGATACATGCCTCAGGAAACAATCTCACTGATCCGTCAATAAGCTGAGCTTGGATCTGTCTGCCTGTATATTCTTCAGGACGAACAAGACTCTGCCTGACAGTACAACCTGAGGAACCATTGTCTCTCAGTACATTTACAGAAACACCTCCCACAAACCCTGGCTGAACAAGAAAGGCACTGTTACCTGTGGGAGGGCCTGTGAAGGAAGCGGCCAGCCATTGATAAGGCTGCATGGCACACAACTCTTCAAATCTGACAGGACTAGATGGCTGAGGAGTTGTGCCTGAACTAGGTGAATGTGGAGTTGTACTCACCATCTGGGGAGCAGGAACATTGATGAGCTGTGGAGGAGAATTCACCATCTGAGGGGGACTAGAGAACTGTGAAGGAGGACCTTGGCTGGTGGGGACGGCACCATCGTGCGCCTGTTGGGGAATGAAGGCTGCATTTGCCTCCTGCCTCCGAAACACTGGGGCTGGTGCTGAAAAAGTTTGTCCATGGCGTGGCTGATACTGCTGCTGCCTAGGATACTGTTGCTGGTTAGGGTACTTGTTGTACCTCTTCCAGTCAGGTTTCTGTATATTCTCCCCATGGTCCTTCTGCGGTTTGTTTGGACCATGACCATTATTTTGAGAACGGCCTTGATGCTGGGGTTCAGTCTGGGATTGCTTACCAGACTTAGCAGTATCTTTCTTATTCTATGGCTGTTGCCTACGAGTTTGGTACCCGTACGCAGTAAAGAAAGCATCAGCCTTTTCCACCATTTGGGTTGCGTCCTTCACTTTGGACATCTTGAGTTGGGCCATAAGCTCAGCAGGCCACGACTTTTCCAGCTGTGTGCGCAGCACGAGGTCGATCATTCCCTCTCGTGTGCTGGGAGTCTCGTCCTTCTCCATCCACTCGCCTAAATATGCCGTGAGACGGTCAAGGAACTGAACAGCTGTCTCCTTTTCCTGGAGACACGCCTTTATGAACTGATTTCTAGCATGATCAACAGTAAGACCGTACGCTTTGATGAGTGCGGTCTTCATCATCTCACACGTGAGATTATCTCCGCGCATTCTGTAGAGAATGTAGAGGGCAGGGCCCTCAATCAGGCTAAGGAACTGAAGCCGCTTAGCTGCCTCATCCAGATCGTACAGGTTTGCCATGTCTTCAAAACAAGCTATAAATGGCTCGATTCGCTCACCTTCCTTGTAAGAAGGAAACTTGAGACGTGGAGTTGCTAGAAAACGTGCTGAGAAAGCGCTAGCAGAGCTTGGGTTAGCTGCACCCGATGTACCTGAAGCCAGGGAGTCTCGCTTCAGCTTCAGCACTTCCAGCTCGTGTTCACGTGCTTTGTCGTGCTCTCGTTCCTCGTACTCACGTTCCCTCTCTTTCTGCCGTTCTTCGTACTCACGCTGCTTCTTCTCATGGTCGTGCTGCTTTTGGCGTTCCTCGCGCTCAATTTTCCGCTCTTCACGGGCGGCATTTTCAAATTGCTGCTCGCAACTGCAGCGCGACAGGACATATTCTTGAATTTCCTGGGGGTTAGTAAGCCCCATGTCCTTAGCTTCTCGCACGTATGAAGTAGTCTCCATGATGCTCAGTTTGAGACTGAGTGAAAACTGAGACTGATAAGTAAGAGTGAGTGAGTGATTCGGTAATAATAATTTCAAGGTAGGAGTTTATCCTGGAATGAGGTCGCCAGATGTCAGGGGAAATTTATGTAATTCAAAAAGAAAAGTGTATAATTCAGGAGGATAATGTAATATTGTATAATTGGAGTATACAATATATAGCTGTGTGTGCTAGGAATGACTATCGAGTCATTTATTAAGAGAGAATAGACTCGTGAAATCAAGTGGCGATTTCACTTCATGCTGGCTTACTTCGCCAATTCTCTAGAGTCGAGAATTTATAGACTTTCTCAACGGTACACAGCAGAGACTAGATGCTCAAGTAGGCTGTAATATTGTACATTTGGCCTCTGAGAAAGTTAGTTTCTCCCCTTAACATTCAAAAAGTAATAATAATAATAATAATAATAATAATAATCAGGATCTTGGCTGAGCCAAACTCCTAGCTAGCACAACGGATTTAAGGATTAATGCCAAAAGCTGGCTTATGTACCAGTCGTGATTTAATATAAAGAGTTGTGCTAACGTGGAGTAGCAAAACTGTATTCAATATGTGGGAAAATTAAACACGACTGTTACATTTAACAAGGCTAAAAAAAAAAGAACTGTAAATTTATTGAATACAAGGAAATAAATTTACGTTACATGACTCCAATTCAATGCAAAGAAAGGGAAATGCACTCACTCAAACACTCAGACAATCAGCTAAATATCCCAAAAACTTAAGCCTAGGAAAACAAAGAAAATACTAATCGGTATAGATGAGACCGAGCTGCTGCGACGATCACCAACAGGTGGGAGCTTTCGGGATACACGCCAATACAAGCTGAGCTGAGATCTGAAATCGCTAAGAAAATGATCACTCTAGCCTTCGCAAGGCGTACCGCGCACACAGTGTCTATAGTCAGACTAACTCTGATTTTGAGTCCCCGACGAGAAGAGCATGTGAAAGGGTGTGGCCTTATGTAACGGCCCGGAGGCGGAAGCGATAATTCAGAAATTATCGCTCAGAGGAATGCACCGCCTGCACATAAAAACAATCACTCGCGAAAGAATGACGAAAGTTTTGACAACTTGATGCGAATACAGGCACACGAGCGGACGGTTTGAGAGAATGAGCGAAACACTGTACATTTCATAATAATTCGTTCCTCCCACAAAATCACTCGATGTCACAATTTACGTTACATAATTTTTTACGATTTAGAAAATTCGTGACACCAACTTGTATCCCTGACTGCCTTGGAGAAATTTACAACATACTTGAACTCTACCTTACAACTATTTCCTGCTTACACTGTTAATCTTTTCTCCTCGTGGGGCTCCTCTGACCAGAGCCTTATCACCTTAACCTGTCTAATTGCTCCAGTAAGGCCGGTGGACCCTCCTATTAAGTGGCGGTTGTGGCACTTTGGAACAGTTGACTGGGACGTCCTTAGGCGGTACTACTTTGATTTTACTTCCATTGCCGAGAGCCAACTGAGTGTAACTTGCGGATTATGGAGGTTATTCTCTCGTGCATGAAAGCGTACATTCCTTTCTCTTATCCTCTGACTAATGCAAAAATAAAAATATAAATGGGGTTTAATCACGCTTGTTCTAATTCGGTTCACAACAAGGAGGAGGCCTACAACAAGTACCAGAGCCAACTTGCCCCTGAATCTCATCTCTTTCGTGTTTCTGCCCGACATCATGTTAAGTCTGTTCATCGGTCAGCTAAAAATAATTTCATTCATACTAAATGCTCTGAACTCTCCAACTCAAATTCTTCGTGCTGCTTTTGGCACCTTACCAAAATTATGAAAGTTATCAAATATAATAAAAATCTGGCAGCGCAAATGCCAGGGTCATATGCCGCTGGACTAAAGGTAAAAGACGATCAAAACAAAATTAATATTGTTTTGTAGACATGAAATACTTATACTGACGACAGAATAGTTCATTCAATATACTGTAAAACAAAACTTTTAGTAAAAAACAATACATAATCCAATCCATGTTTTTTTTTTTTAATTGTCAATTCAAAGGTGCTGATTCTAACTCTGACACCCATATACCTCTAGCACGTATAAGTTTTGTGGTATGGCTTCACAAACCTTCATGGCGCAAAATATTGAAATATAATGAGGTAAATAAAGAGAACATTCATAATTATCTTTTTTCACTTGGAATTGATACATAAACTCTATAATTTCAAATTTCTAATCCCAATAAACACTGAACAGTCAATTTGGGATGAATTTTTGTACTCAGTATTTCCTTTTTCATCTGTGCGATACCTCTGATTGGTCACGCATCAGATTCCAGCAGAAATCGGCTAATATGGCTGGATGCCATTTCCCTTTGCATCTACTCTCCATTCCTGATATGTCTTGATGGAACCTCTATGTTCATCACTGACAGCCCCGACATTCTCGGGGAAAAGGGAATGATGCGAATGCAGAAAATGTAGTTTCAGTGACATGTTACAATCTAGACTCCTGATAAGTTCCTCTACTAAAGCATCATGATGATTCTGTCTGTGCTTTCCCAGAAGACCACTGCACTCACCCTTAAATGCACACCAAGATGCTCAGTTTCATCCATCATTGCTTGAAAATCACTGTCAAAAATGTGAGGTGACAAATATGGACCGAAAAATATGCCGTCTTTGATCTTAGCATCACTTGTTTTGGGAAATTTCTCCTTAAGGTACAGGAAGACTGGTAAATCATGCTTCAGCACTTTGATAAACTGTTTCATTAAGCCCAGTTTTATGTGATGTTGTGGCAAAATGGCCTTCTTCTTCTTCACTAGTGGTTCATTAATAACTGTGTGGGGTCCTTGTGTCAATGAAACTCGTGATGGCCATTCCAACTGGGTGCAGTGTTCTGAAATTGCTCGGCTCTCTCACTTAAATAGAAAACACATGTACTTGGCATAGCCAAGTTGCAGTCCATTAAGAATGGCAACAACTTTCAAGTCTGCACAAACAAGCCATTCATGTTCAATCCATTCTATGCAATCTAGAATGAAAGAAAGAGTTTCATATGTCTCTCTTAAAGTAAATGAGTGTGCTATTGGAATGGAAGGCATGGAGTTTCCTCTGTGTAGCAAAACAGCTTTAATGCGGTAGAGAGAGCCATCAATAAATAACCTCCTGTGACTGGGTTCATAGTTCAATCCAAGGGCATCAAAAAGTCCCTTGATATCACTGCAAAAACATATATTATTTTCCATTGAGTAGTATTGTTGCAAAATCCAATGAACGTTTTCTGAATGTTGTAATATGGGCATCTTCATCCAACAAAGTTCATTCTTGTAGTCGAGAGGCTAGTAGTTTTCTCTGCTGTTTAGCGAGGGACAGATCACGAACCAGGACATTTAGTTAA
Source organism: Birgus latro (assembly GCA_018397915.1). NCBI lineage: Eukaryota > Metazoa > Arthropoda > Malacostraca > Decapoda > Coenobitidae > Birgus > Birgus latro. The sequence continues at coordinate 5,917 of JAGKTI010024402.1, read as the reverse complement.
AATTGTGTAATAAGAGTTTTTTTTTCAGACTCAGGTTGTGGCTCGTATGAGCTGGTTCCTGTGATTCAGGTTTACCTGAGCTGTCCGTGTCATAGCCTGATATTCCAGATGGAGAAATCCAGGGAGACCGTGGAACAAAGAACTGAATCTGGAAGGTGCCTCATCATCAACGACTGGCGACTCGAAAACGGGGATGGCCTGAATGCCTCAGCTGCCATACGTAAGCCAGTATGATGCACAGAATCTAATATGCAGAGTCGGGCATCTGTTACACAGGAGTAGATCTCACACCCATATTCAAGTTTAGCAAGGAGAAGGGACCTATGGAAGAGGAGGAGGGTATGACAGTCAGCACTCCAAGAGGTATGAGCCAAAACCTTTGGAAGACTCAAAGCTTTAATTCAAGCTGCCTTGACAGAACGAACATGAGGAACCCAAGTTAGACCCAGAAACCGAGTCTCTTCGGCGCAGGATATTCTTCGACCATAGAGATACAAGTCATGGTCTTTGTGGAACCCCCCCAAAGATGACAAAAAATCATAGCCACTGTCTTTGTTAACCCGTCATGTCTCGGCTGATTTTCCACCACTGATCCCCCCAATCCCAACCAATTTTGGATTTTTTTTTTTTTTGCTCAAATCCCCGCTTTTGGTGAGAAACATCGAAAATTCATAGAGAAATCGCCCTCCCGAACTTATAAATGTTAGTACAGGTGAGGGTACCCTTACATTTCCATGCTCTATGAGGGTACTTGGCTTCAAAGAAAACGAACTATGGGAAGGGTAACTAATTCAAGCCACTTTAAATTATGTATTTATTTATGTATTTGGAACGAATTTATATGTAGTAGAAGAGTATATTGGTTTTCACACAATAATGTAAGTGATATAAGCGTTGTTCACTCACCAACCACATTAACATATGGCATCTTCCTTTACGACATTACCACCCCATCACTTCTGTTTGTTTCTTCCTCTAGCTTGTTTCTTCCTTTGTCCTTCACCTCAGGAATCACTTTCACCGTGAATTTCGTCACTGGAGAGACCGTGGCACAACATGTCTTTACTGGCCAGGTCACTGCTAACAGGTGAATTGCTGAGGCAGTAACCCCACTTGACAGTGGGTAGAGGAAGGTCTCCCACATAGACCTACCAAAAATCACCCATGAAACTGGAAAAATATGCAAATGACGGACTTTCCAGTTGAATCACGTATTGGTATGTTGTCGGGTGTCACCATGACAAAACGTTGCGACGAGCCCATACGTCATTGGGACGCCTCGGGTTAAAGAAAAACGGAAACCACGAGACTCAGTCCACTCAGAAATTCTATTAAGAGCCAGATGCAACTTCCTCTCTATCATCAGAGACATTCTATATGCAGTGGCAGAAATTGAAAGGTCATCAACATACATTCAGCCACGTACACCATCAGGGAGTACACTAATCACACTGTTAATGGGCACAACAAAGAGGGTAACACTAAGGATATATTCCTGTTGTACTCAGTCTTCAAGTGCATTAGCATTAGAATGCACTCCTCCCACTCGGACCCTTAAAAAATGATCAGGTTAAAACTGCTGAATAAAAATGTGCAAGCTACCACGAAGACCAAACTCAGGAAGAGAAAGTCAAATGGCATGATGCCAGGCAGTGTCGTATGCCTTCTCCAGAACAAAGAAGACCATGACCTGGTGTTGGTTAGTGGAGAAAGCCTCACAGACAGAAGATTCCAAGGACAGTAGGGCATCAGAGACGGGTCGCATTTTATGAAAACCATAATGGACAAGGGATAAGAAATAACCTCTCACAAAAAACACACAAGTGTAACATTGACCATCTTTTCCAAGACTTTACACATACAAGAAGTCAGAGAATGGCCTGATAATTAATCTCCTGTTGATGGTCTTTACTTGGCTTGGGGATGGGGATAACTACAGCAAGAACTCAACCAGCCAGAAACTCAACAGTATACCAGTTCTTATTAAACAGTGACGGCAAAAATGAAAGGAACTCATCAGACAGGTGATGTAAAAAGGCATAAAAAATATCATCACAGGCAGGAGGGGAATTAGGGCACTGCAACCTGTCAGATGTCAGGAAAAAGGTTGGTGTCTGGGCCAAGATACCCTTTTTTCTTCTGCAGGCGCTCAACAGTCGCTACACCAGATGATCGCAGTTCCTCCAGCAACCGTGCCTCTTAGTATTGGAGGAAGTCACGGGAAAAAATGACACCCTTCCATTGATTAAAATTAGCGTGAGGAATACAAGTAACATCTACACCAGAAACAACAGTCAGAGCCAGTAATTGGGAGTCCTCCTCTGAGAAGGACACCTAACCAGGATGCTTCAATCCCTCTGGGAAGAGATTTTAGGTTCTCTTTCACAAGCCGACACTATGACATTGGTGCAAATCAAATATATCAGCACCAAGCACTGACCCACCCCAGAGGATTTCAACATTAGATATATAGCATATGACGTACGCGCCGTGTCGTCTGGGCCCAACCCCAGAGCTGTGCCAAACAATGTAAGTGCCTCCTAGTCCCAGCTGAATGCTGGAGCAGAGGAGAATATTCCTCAGGGGCCTGGAAAGCCTCGAGATTGGCAATACGAGGTCGTGATTTAGAGAGGCCAGGGACAGATCCATAGTCATCTACTGAATTATTTTTGAAACTAGGCATGTATAGCAACAAAAAACTTCATCCCCCCCCTCCACCCACCACGGAGACTAACAAGGGGAGGTCATGTGCCAGGGATAACACCACTGACGATCCCAGAGGTAGTGAGGGAGTATGGACCCAGACAAGGGTGACTCCAGGACGATAGGAGCCACCAGGCCCCTCAGCACTCACTTGACTCTAGCCAATAAGCGACCATCCGGCTGACCTGGTCAGACCCAACCAGGCTGCACGTCTAGCCAGAATCAGGGACGAAAGAGGTGTGCTGCTAGTTGCAGGGCGCACAATGCCACATCAATCAACCTCCAGGATTCCCATTTCCCAGAATTACGGGACGCCACACACAACAAACATGTGGGGAGATAAAAATCCCTCCCACAGTGGAAAATGGGTAGGGACAAGCAATATCACCAGCAAGCCTCATCTGCCAGTGATGCATGGGGGGTGCTTGGTCCACGAAGCCTACATATGCTAAACCCTACAAAGGTAGGCAGGCCTCCATACTGGCTGGCACTGCCAGCCACACTTCAAGCCCGACCACCATGCCACTGTGACCCCTCTCAGAGGGGCATTTTGCCAAATACCTTTCTAACAATTCTATCTCATCATCCTTCCCTCCTCTTTTCCACTCTGATGTCTCTGTAGCTATTTCTTCCACTGGTAAAGCAGAACACTTCACTCAGACTTTCTCCTCGATTTCCACCTTAGATAATTTCAGTGCTGTTCCTCCATCACTTCCCCCCTCTGACTTCCTAATGGCTGACATTAAAATTTCTTCAGCTGATGTATTTTCTGCCATCACTGGCCTTAGTACTAACAAGTACTCGCCTGAAAACAGTTATGATATTTTCAACCACTTTCAAGCTATAGCACTCTGGAAAATCTGTGCTCTTGCATTTGGCCTTTCAAAGTCACTCAAGTTCAAAGGTCAAGGTGCCAAATGAAAGCCCGTATGAGACTTCCTGCATCTTGATACTAGCAAATGTCTCTATCTTCAGCCAGTTTCGAGTTATAGCCCCATGAATATCCGTTACCTTGAGTTTGACCATTCAAGGTCAATTAAGGTCAAAGGTTATGGTAACAATAACAAACCTACATGGATTTCCAATATGTCAATAATAGTAAACATCAATCATCACCCAGTTTCGTGATGTAGCCTCCTGAATAACAGTGACCTTGAGTTTGACGTTTCAAGGTCACTTAAGGTCAAAGGTCGTGGCACCAATTAGAAGTCCATCTGCTGCTTCCTGTATGTTGAAAATAGTAAATACCTATCTGCAACTAGTTTCGAGTTATAGCCCCCTGAATATCCGTAACCTTGAGTTTGACCTTTCAAGGCCACTCAAGGTCAAAGGTCATGGTGTCAAATGAAATCCCATATGGGAGTTCCTTTATGCTGTTAATGATAAATATCTCTACCTTCAACCGTTTTCAAGTTATAGCTCTGAAAATCCGTGACCTTGATTTTGACCTTTCTTTGTCACTAGATTGCCTCCAAAATACCACTTTCTTTTCGGATCAGTGCCCATAAATTCTGAAAGGTTCATGTAATTTCTTTTAGCCGTTTTTCCGTAATAATCAAACAAAGAAGCAAACTCGACAAATACATTACCTAGCTGGACTCCATCCAGGCGAGGTAACAAGGCATATTGGCCTGATGGGATCCGTCCTCTTGTCCTCAAGAACTGCGCTTCTGTGCCTACACCCTGCCTAGGTAAACTTTTTTGCCATTGCCAACTTGTACCTTTCCTTTTTTGCTGGAAGCTTGCTCTCATTCAGCCTGCCCCAAAGAAGGGTGACCATTCCCAGCCATCTATCGATCGCCCAATAGCTTTAACATCCTGCATTTCAAAAGTTTTTGCGTCTATTCCGAACAAAAAACTTTCAAAGCACCTTTCTTGTCACAACCTTCATTCCGATCGTCAGACTCTTGGTTATCTTCCTTTCGGGACTTTGGCGAAAGCTTTGCCATTGCACTTGACATCTCAAAGGCTTTCGATTGAATTTGGTATAATCCTTTAATTTCCAAAGTGGTCTCTTACAGTTTATATCCTTCTATGTGTGTCTCCATCTCTAGCTTCCTTTCTGGTCGTTCTATACCTGCTGTTGTAGACGGCCACCATTCTTCTCTTAGAGTTATAAATAATGGTGTTCCTCAGGGCTCTGTCCTATCACGGACTCTCTTCCTTCTATTCATCAATGACCTCCTAAGCTTTACATCTAACTCTATCCGCTCATGCACTAATGACTCCACCTTTCACCTTTCCACTCGCTTCTCCCAGCGTCCATCTCCACAGTCACTTCAACATACATGGGACGAAGCTATGGGACACCTAATATGAGAATTTGCTTATATCTCAACTGGGGTAAAAGTACTCATGTTGTTTAAATGGTTCAAAAACTCATTTCTTAAATCTTGCAACTCAGCATATTTCGCAGGAATATTCTCTGATTTTTAACCATACCCAACTCAATCCTGCATCATCTTTCAACATAAATGGGGTTTTATGCTCTCGGGATTTATCTTCAACAAATCATATTACATCTCTTGCAGAATCTGCTTCCAAGAGATTGGGTGTGCTAGGCCGACTCCATACTCTCTTTACCCCTGCACAGTTGTTGACTTTATACACGGGCTTTATTCGTCCCTGTGAAGATTACAAATCTCATATGAGGATTGATTCTCCACATACGACTCTTATCAACATGGTGTTGTCAGACGTTTTCAGTCTCATTAACACTCTTCCTCTTACTGGCTCCCTTCAACCTCTCTCTCCTCGCTGCACTGTTTCATCTTTATCTCTTTTCTATCGCTACTTCAAGGGTCATTGCTCCTCTCAACTGTCTGCTCGCATTCCTCCACCACTTCTGTGGGTATGTAGCACCCATTTAGCAACAAACTCTCTTCCCTTTTCTGCTGAACTCTTTAATGCACGAGTTAACAGCTACTCACAGTCCTTCATGTATGCAACAGGTCGAGTCTGGTATTGTCTTCGTCCTTCTGCATTTCATACTGCTTAGGACCACAAGTCTTTCAAACGAAGTGTGTCCAGACATTTCGAAATGAACAAAACTTGAATTTGGGTCTTTTATCTTATTTTTGTTTTGTTTTGTTTTGTTTTTCTAGGAGGGAACAATCTTGCAGGCTTCAAGCTTTTGGTTCCCTCTCCCTTGCATAAAAAATATATATAAATGTATATAAATATTTATATATATCCATAAATGAATAAACAAAGA
>JAGKTI010024401.1:0-14396 GCA_018397915.1 Birgus latro | reverse complement strand
TAAATGCAGATAAAACAAAAGTGATGATATCTAGGGTTGGTGGCGGTACAATCAGAGGAGAGGGAGAGTGGCCATGTGCAGTTTGCCACATGGGTGTGGGAAGTAATTCCATCTTGTGCAGTGTTTGTGATAGATGGGTGCACAAGAGATGTAGTGGTATTAGAGGTAGACTGCGAGATAATGCTGATTTCATGTGTGCGGTGTGTCGGGGAGAGCAGGTGGAGATTGTTAGGCGTGAGAGGGTTGAATTTGCAGGTGAGTCTCTTGAGTGTGTGGAGTTTTGTTATCTGGGAGACATGTTATGTGCCGGAGGTGGGGCTGGAGTTAGCTCGGTTGCTAGAGTGAGAAGTGGCGGAAGAAGTTCAGGGAGCTGTTGCCTCTCCTGACATTGAGAGGACTCTCCTTACGTGCTAAGGGGTCTTTGTATGCAGCATGTGTTAGGAGTGTGATGCTGTATGGTAGTGAGACCTGGGCAGTAAAGGAAGAGGATATTCGCAGGTTTAAATGTACAGAAATGACAATGATTAGGTGGATGTGCAGTGCGTCCCTGCGTGCAAGGCCTGGGGGGGCTGGGTTTACGATAGAAGAGTTGAGAGGTAGGATGGGACTGGAGTGTATTGGTGTTGTGATGAGGAGAGGTAGGCTGAGGTGGTTTGGACATGTGGAGAGGATGGGGGAGGGTAATTGGGTGCAGAGGGTGAGAAGTGTTAATATTGGGGGAGGGGTAGACCGAGAAAGACATGGGACGAGGTCATTAAATGTGACTTGAGGGTTAAGGGACTGAATAGGGAGGCTGCCAGAGATCGAGCAGCGTGGAGAGCCGCCATTAGGTGACCAAGGCCGACACATGCAAGTATGTTGGAGCCTTCAAAAACGAAACGAAACGAAACGAAATAATCAAAAGCCACTCTTATGTTTGTTAGTAATCCATGAGTTCCTCCAGTGATTTTGTTTATATGCTTTTCTGGTGACAAGTCATCCTGAATAATCACTCCCAAGTCTTTCTCATCTTTTTTTTTTACTAATTATCTCATTGCCCATTTTATATGTACAGTGCAATTTTCACTCATTCCCATTTCTAATACATGACACTTTTTGGCATTAAAATCCCAAGCCTGGCCCCAGCTATGGAGTTTGTCCAAGTCCTCTTGCAGTTTTTTACAACTATCAGTACATTTAATATGTTTCATGATTTTAGCATCATCTGCAAACCTACTCATGTAACTATTCAAACCATCTGGCAAATCATTTACATATATCAGAAACATTATTGGGGCTAAGACAGAGCCCTGGGGTACTCCATTAATCATGTTTCTTCATTGTGAAACCTTGTCTCTTATAACTTTTCTCATCTGTCTTCCTATCAAATAATGTCCCATCCACTTTAATAGTTTCCCATGCACCCCTCGAAAGGTCTTAACTTCCACACCAGTCTTCTATAGAGCACCCTGTCAAATGCTTTCTCGATATCTAGATAGATATAATCTTCCCATCCCTCTCTCTCTCTCTTGTATGACATCTGTTACCCTACTGTAGAAACTTAATAGGTTAGTAACACATGATCTTCCTTCCCTAAAACCAAACTGTCTTGGTGTTATCACCTCATTTTCTTCTAAATGCTTTATCCATCTTTTTCTAATAATTTTCTAACAGATTGTACAAGCAATACTAGTAAGTGATACAGGTCTGTAATTCAGTGGATCTTCCCCATCTCCTCCCTTGAAGATTGGCACAATACTTGCTTTTTTTCTTTGTGTGTGTGTGTGTGTGTGTGTGTGTGTGTGTGTGTGTGTGTGTGTGTGTGTGTGCTTTGATGATTTAAGCTTTTTCTGTACTGTCAAGTTGTAGATAATTTTCAAGAGAGGGCTGGAGAGGGCTGGGTAGATTGTGTGTCTGTGGATCTGTGGAAGGCATTTGACAGGTGCCACAGAAAGTTCTATTGTAAATGCTTACAATTGCTAACGGGGTGTCCGGGAAATTGTTAAAATGGATGGAAAACTATCTGTTGAGAAAACAGTTGAGAACGGTTATAATTGGTAAGGTATCCCAGTGGAAGAGTGTAATTAGCAGAGTGTCCCAGGGTTCAGTGCTGGCCCTTGTCATGTTTCTCATATATGTTGACAACATGCCAGGTGGGTTGAGTAGTTATATGAACATGTGTGCAGATGATGCAAAAATTATGAAAAGTATTATAAATGAAAGTAGTAGTAAAGAGTTGTAAGATGACTTAAACTACAGTATTGAAGTCATAATCTAGAAAATGGATTTTAATGCAAAGAAATGTTAGAAATGGGGGTCAGTGAGATGAGACCCAGATGCAAATGCAGAATGGGGAAAGAGATTTAGGAGTTACCTTACAGGATGACCTGTCACCAGAAAAACATATTAACAGGATTATTGGAGGATCATATATTCTCTTCCCAAATATGAGAGTAGTGTATTATTTTATGGGTGAGGAGATGTTGAGAGAGATTATAGTGTCCATGATATGTCTAAGACTTAAGCACACATTAGTGATATGGTCACCACATTTAAAAACACATATCAGTAGAATGGCAAAGGTACAAAGGATAGCTCTGAAGGTGATTCCAGACTGAAGAGGTCTTTCCTGCAAAAAAAGACCAGAGAAGCTACAATTGCCCAAATAACAGGAAATGAGAGAGAGAGAGAGAGAGAGAGAGGGTTGATAATCATATACAAAGGTATGAAAGGTCTAGAACAGCTGGGCAGGAGCTTCTCTTTGTAGTGAATGATGGAAGGACAAGAGGGCATGAAAATTTGAAGAAGTGCAGATTTCTCAATATTGTAAAAACATTTAGTTCCCAAATCGGAATGGGTTGTAAGAGGATGAGTGGCAGACAAAGAACAGCCATATGTTCAAAACTCGACTGGATAGAAATAAGTATAGAGGCAGGACAGTATAAGCTTAGCTCGAATCCTGTATACTACAACTAGGTAAATACACACATGCATACACCTGTGCATATTGTAGGCTATGCCCATTCATGTCTGTGTTCTTTTTAATGCCAAATTGATTCAGAATTTGGATGGAGGGTGTTGGTGTTGTATAATACAGTTAGCCCTCCTTAGTTGTGGATGTTTTTGTTCTTGAAAGCACCTAAATTGTGGAAATTTAAGAATTCATCATCATCATAGTTATCATCATTGTCATAATCATCAGTCATCAAGTTTCCTTCAGCAAAGTGCTGAGGACAAGAAATCCAGAGTGAAAGTCTGATTATACATCAGAAACAAAAAGAAGCTTCTGTTCCAGTCTTTTACTTTACAGCATAGGAGGAATAATCAAGCTGCATTCAACGCAAGTACTTAGTAGAGGGACACTCCATACTTACGCCATTAGAAATAGGGTTGGTTTTCAGTCCTACTCCTGTTTACAAACATGTACTACCATCTTTAATGGAGTGATAGATGAGGATGAAAAAAGTTGAAACATGGAAAGAATGCCTTCATAACTTTTCATAACTACTGTATATAATAAAAAAATTCATTTACTTTGCTGATGTGGTTGGATAAAGCCATGTACAGAAATAGGTCAAGAGTATGTCAGAAATGCTATACATAAACATTTGAGGATGCAGTGCTTGAGAGTCTGATGTTGATAGAAGTAATGGATGTTATGTGGAGGTTGAAGAATGGGAAAGCAGTGATTGTTTTTCTTGTTGATCATTTCCATTCTGTCTGGCCAAACAGACCCATCAACCACAAGCAGACAATTGCTATAGGGCTCTCCTATGCGATGAACGTACTGTATGTTCCTTTGTGGCTGACAGAACCCCGCCACAGTGACATGCAGGGAATATTGTGGAGTCTTGGTTCCTTGATGGATGTTGCATTTATGTCTGCCCACCCATTTAACAGAAGCACCATAGTAGGCTCCTCATCATCCCATTATATAGTTTCTACTCGGCATTGTAAATGGTTTCTTCAGTTATAGGAAACCATTAACCTTGCTGCTTAGTGTAGAGCTATCTGTAGTGGAAAAAAGAATAATGAAAAGTGACATGAAGGAAAGGGAGAAGTAGATAGAGAAGACAGACACAGAGATAGAATGAGAAAGGGGAAGGAAGAAGTAGGCTGCACTACATCAAGTGATTGGATGATGGTCACCACCACGTACCACTAGCAGGAGCAGTTGTTAGTGAAGTATATGCAGAGATGATAAAATGTTGTGGAGAGAGTGGAATGCAACATTTGTTGGAAATAAGATAGTCATTGTAGTGGAAGAAAGCTGTAATGGTGCCATTTACCTTTGTTCAAGTGATTGTAGTGAGAGGAGATTCTGTGGGAAAAACACAGGTTAGGTATAGAGGCCTTGTGGAGAAAGGTCAGTGTTCATGTATCATATGTAGGTAGTACTGTAACTTCATCTTGTGTGATGTTTGTGGAGGCTGAATACATAAGAGCTGTAGCAGTATGAAAGGTACATTGTCTGAGTGTGTTGCTAAGTTTTGCTTCATGGAGAATGCAATTAATGGTGTAGGTGGTGCAGAAGCTAGCTCCGTTGTGAGACTCAGAACTTGCTGGAATTGTAGCATAGAGAGCATTATTTGTAATAACAATGACGGGACGCTACATACAAGAGAGAAACTGTATCATTTTTGTGTGTGTGAAGTGTGATGCTGTTGTTCAACCCCAGTCTATCTTGCTGAGCAGACCCATCAGCCACAGGCAAACAGCTGCCTCTGCAAGGCTCTCCCATGTAGTAAGTCAGTGTTCCATTGCAGTTGACAGCACATCACCACAGCAAGGGGTGGGTATTAGTGTGGAGGTTTGGTGGATGATGCATTTGCATCTCACCCAGTTAACAGGGACACCATAGTAGACTCCACATCACCCAATGTTGTATGTGGTTTCCTAGATTGCAGAAACCATTAGGCTTGTCACTCAGTATAGAGCCACCCGAAATTAATGAAGAGTAATAAAAAGTGAAAGGAAAGAAGGAATGAGGACAGACACAAAAGAAACAGTTTACAGGAGAAGGAAAAAGTAGGGAGTACTACAGCAAGTGAGTGGATGCATGATACAAAACTTAAGCAGCAATAGAGAAGGATGTGCTCAGACCTGAGTGCAGTTAAATGAAAATAGTGAATGGATTTGTAATGCAATCCATGATGGAGTAACATGCAGATTTAAGAGCACACTTGGCCTTCAAGAGTGGTAGTTAGGCGATGTGCATTGTTTCATTTCAGTTTGTTTCGTTTATAAAGGCTCTAACATGTTTGTATGCGTCAGCCTTGGTTACCTAATGACGGCTGTCCATGCTGCTCAATCTCTGGCAACCTCCCTATTTAATCCCTTATCTCTGAGGTCACACACTCAAGTGTCCTCATCCGAGGTCTTTTTTGGTCTGCCTCTCACAACCCTACCCCTGAAGTTAACACAAGTCAATACCTGCACCCAGTTGTCATCCCCTCTCCACTCCACCTGCCCAAACCATCTCAATCAACCATTCCTCATCACAGCACCAGTACACTCCATTCCCATCCTACCTCTTAACTCGTCCATTGGAGATCTAGCCCTCCTAGGCTTTGGATTAAAGGACACTCTGCACATCCACCTAATCATTATCATTTCTGTACGGTAGCACCTGCGAATATCCTCTTCCTTTACTGTCCAGTTCTCACTGCCATACAGCATTACACTCTTAACACATGCTGCGAGCTAAGATCCATTAGCACAGAAGGAGAGCCCTCTCAGTGTTACAAGAGGCAACAGCTCCTTAAGCTTCTTCCAACCACTCCTCACACTAGCATGATTAAGCAAAATTGGTTTGGACATTAGGAGCTTTGTGAGAGATGTTGTGGCCCCAGGTGCACCTGGATGTAAACCTTGTGGACTGCAGGCTGAAATTGCCCCTCTGCAGTCCTTTGTGCTCCTTTTGGGGGATAGAGAAGTTGTTGAGTAACTAGTGAAGTGCTGTACACCTGAGTGTGGAAGAGACAGCCTCTGTGAGCAGACCAATGAAAATGTGGGATGAGTTCTGTAGTAGGGAGGTGAAGAGTAGTAATTTTGATCAGAATATTGTAGGTTCATGAGTTTTGGAAAATTACCATCAGGTGAAAAAAAATGCTAATCCATGCAACTGTGGAACTTTACTGTAAGAAAAAATATTGTGTATCGTTGAAGTATGTACTTAGAAAAGAAGCACTTGGCCACCCCTTAAACCATTCAGATTAAATAAATAAAACTGTTAAGTTATAGCAGGAATAATATATAAAAGATGTCAGTAGACAGGATTAATGGAGAATAATTTTGACCCTTTCAGTCTGAGAGGTTTCTCATAAGCTAAACATAACCAGTGGCAGTAGCCAAAATAGAATGAGAATCATATCATTAGAATGTTCAGTACATCATCCATCCATCCATCTATCCAATATCCAATCCTATGTTGCCCCTTGAGAAGCGTAAGAGCCTGGAGCTAGGCAAATTGGTCCTGACATTTAAGATGAGAGTGACCAGCCTCACTCATCCCTGAGTGGCATTATGTGAGCAGTAAACCCCAACCACCCCTTGGATATAAACCTACACAGGCTCAGTCTGATTGGAGTACCTTAATTACCCACTAAACTGCCAGGTGCCATAATTTGGTTATTTGGTTACCACCCAGCCTAACAAACGGTTTCCTGGTGTAAAGGAAACCATTTGGCTTGTCGCTCAGTGTAAAGTTACCCATAGGCAGAAGGAAGAGGGAAGAATGAATGAAAGAAAGACAGAAGAGGGAGTGCAAAGTCACCCATAGGCAGAAGGAAGAGGAAGGAATGAAGGAGAGAGAGACAGGAGAGAAAAGGCCAGACACCCAAAGCAGCATACATCGAGTGAGTGGATGGTGAGCACCCCCACCTACCACCAATACATCATCCAATTGATGGTCTTGTATCAAGGGTCTGGTTGTTTCTTTGAGCTGAAAATAAGTATTTGGCAGCAGCTGGAATAAAATCTTTAAATGCATTAGTCTGAGGATGTAATTATATTTTTTTTTACTTCTCCCTCTAGATGGCTATCACAATTGGTAGAGCACTTGGGTCATAATGTTTAAAAGATGGAGAAAATGGAATGGAGAAGAGGGGAATGAAAATAATTATGGATAAGACAAAGGAAATGGTGACAGGAAAGAAACCAGTAGAAAGAATTCAGTCAGGAAAATGGCCATATGGATGCTGTAGCAGAGGAGTAGGAGTGAACTCATTGTTGTGCATGAAGTGTAACAAGTGGTGCCATAGAAGGTGTTCAGGTCTGCAGAATTTGTGAGGAGTGCAAAATTTCTGCTGCCCTGCCTGCTTAAGAAGAGAAGCGGAGGGAGATGAATCAGAGGATGCGCTAGAGGTGAATGGGGGCACACTACAGGAAGGTTTTTTTAATGCAAGGAAGAAGGAACCAAAGGCCACAGGCCTGCATACTGTTCTTTCCAAGAAAAAGCAAAAACAATACAAAAGAGAGCAGTTCTGCTATCTAAGAGATGTATTGGACTGTGGAGCAGGGGTGGAGAGATCAGTTAGAACAAGAGTGGCATTAGCATTGTTAAAGTGGAAGGAAATAGCTAGCCTACTGGTCAACACATACCACTGAGACACAGAAGTAAAATATATGAGGCCTGCATTAGACCAGTACTGATATATGGTGCTGAAACATGGGCTTTGGCATTAGACCAGTATTGATATATGGTGCTGAAACATGGGCTTTGACAGATAGACCGATGAATGTTCTGAGGAGTACTGATCGTAGAATGTTAAGATACGTGGCGGGAGTGAGATGGGAGGACAGAGTTTTGAGTGAGGAGGTAGCCAGAAGATGCGGGGTGAAAGATCTTGATATCATCTTGAGGCAGGAGCGGCTTAGATAGTTTGGTCGCGTGAGGAGGAGTGAGGAAGGGAGCTGTGTGAGAAGAGCAGAAGAACTGGAAGTGGTGGGACGTCGTCCGCCAGGAAGGGCTAAGAAGACCTAGAAAAGTGTTGTAACGCAAGATATGGAAAGACTGGGTATTGGAGAAGATTTAATCCAGGATAGGAAGCAGCGGAGAAATGCCATCACACGTCCAACCCCAGTTTGAATGTGGGAACTAAAGGACGAAAAACGAAGATGATGATGATGATGACTTGGGTCATAGTGTACCATGGCTTACATGCCACAGTAAGTCCAAGAGGTGGCCAGAGGTTTTTGTGTCATATAGACACTATTAGGGGCAGAATTTGGTCTCCTACCCTTGAATGTGTTGGACTAATGATAGCATAGCCTTGCGCCCCAGTACTTGGAAGCGGGCAAAAATGGGATTTGGCAGTTTGGCTACCTGATGATTTTATTCAGCTTAGGATAACACCTTAGTAATGAAAGGGGTTATCCAGCCGTTACTCAAGCCTGTGTTGCTCCTTCTTGAGGTAGGAGCCTGAGTGCTAGGACGTTCAGTCCAGATATGTAAAGTGAGGGAACCAGTCAGTTTCCTTGAGCAGCATAAATCCGATTATATATGAGTGTGTTGTCCCAGATGACTGGTTGAAGAGTGTAATTGTAAATGTTTACAAGGGGAAGGGTGATGCCCTGGATAGAGGATATTATAAAGCCATTAAGCTTTTGGACCAGATAATGATGGTAATGGAGAGAGTTCTTGAAGGTATGATTAGAGGAAGAGTGAATATTGATGAGATTCCAGGCAGAGGGACCACTGATCTAATGCCATATTCATTGTTCAACAGTATCAGGAAAAATATATAGGAAAGAAAAGGGAATATATTTTTTGTTCATTTGGAGAAGGCCTTTGACGAGAGGTGGTGAAGTGGGCAGTGAGAAGGCTTGGGATCAAGGAGTGGCTGGTTAGCGTGGTTATGGCCATGTACTCGTATGTGGACGCTCGCATCCATGGAGTTTTGAGTGAGGAGGTTTCTGTGAATGTTGATGTGCATCAGGGGGTCAGTCTTGAGCCCTTTGTTTATTATGGTACTTAAAGCCCTCTTACATGACTTCAGAAATGGACTCCTGTGGGAGGTGTTGTATTTCTGGATTTGGTGTTGATTGCAGGGAGTGAAAGGGAGGTGGAAGAAAGATACAAGAAATGGAGAGGTGGTATAGGGCACAAGGGCTTAAGAATAAATGCAGATAAAACAAAAGTGATGGTATTTAGGGCTGGTGGTGGTACTGTCAAAGTGGGAAGTAATTGCATCTTGTGCAATGTTTGTGATAAGTGGGTGCATAAGAGATGTAGTGGTATTAGTGGTAGACTGCAAAATAATATTGATTTCATTTCTGTGGTGTGTTAGGGAGAGCATGTGGACATTGCCAAGCGTGAAAGGATTGAACTTGCTGGAGAATCTCTTGAGAGTGTGGAAGAGTGCTGGAGGTGGCTAGAGTAAGGCGTTGTTGGAAGAAGTTCAGGGAGGCGTTGCCTCTCCTAATGTTGAGAGGGCTCTTCCTCTGTGCTATGGTATCTTTGTATACAGCATGTGTTAGGAGTGTAATACTATATGGTACTGAGACCTGGGCAGTAAAGGAAGAGGATATTCGCAGGCTCAAACATACAGAAATGACAATGGTGAGGTGGATGTGCAGTGCATCCCTGAGTACAAGGCCTGTGGGGCTAGGTTTATGATGGAAGAGTTGAGAGGTAGAATGGGACTGAAGAGTATTGGTATTGTGTTGAGGGGTAGATTGAGATGGTTTGGGCATGTGGAGAGGATGGGGGATGATCCTTATACAATTACAGAAATATATTCTCATAATTAGCATACATCTAACCCAGGCAATCTTTCACAGGTCTTAGTTGAACTGCCACCGCTCATTAATGAATCAGACTTACATATAGCCCAGCTGTGCCTGACCTTGCTCACCTCAACAGCCAAGCTCCACAAGTCCTCCTTAGCCAACTTCCTGCAGCTGATAATGCCTGATGTTATGGCACTAGTCCGATCACCGCTGCTTCAGGGTAAGTGCCATATAATGCTTTATTTAGTGTGGTTAGGACTTGGTTAAGCACCTTATTAACCCCTTGAATCCAGTGACAGTTTTTATTTTATTCAGCTCAAAGATGATATCTTGTGATGAAGAGGTTTATGAAGTTTGTTGTTAACCTTTCCAGTTCAGAGAGGTGCCCCAAGGCAGAATAAAATAATTTGGAAGTTAAAGAAATAAGCTGAAAGTAATGTCATTGTTTTAAAGGGGTTAACTCAAGAACACATCATTTGATACAGTAGGATGTCAATTTAACGCGAGATAGGTTACAGAGGAACTCGCTCTAAACCAGTTGTGTACTAAATTGAAATGTTTCAGTGGGATGTACACCCAACCCTCAGCTATCACGGGTTCCGCTATAGCATTTTATCGCTAATGCTCCTGTATAAAAAACTACCCAAATAACTTTATCACGCACTAAATGCCTGCTATCACGCACCAGAAGTGTTAAAAAAATCCAAAAAGGCCAGGTCCTGGCACTCCGCCCAGCCAACAAAAGATTCACTTGGTGATTGGTTGCGTGACGTCTGCGCCAGCTGAGTGCTGACTGCTCGCCCAACCGAGCCTACCCCGCCACCCGCCAAGCCATTGAAGTGCTCTTCCTCAGACCGCGAACAGTGACAGCGAGAACAATAACCTTTTTTGTGAAATTACAATGGCCAAATAACTCAAAGTTAAATAGTCACCCCTTACTGGATTTTGGCATCTGGCAGTTGATTGATAGATCACCCATAGCTGTCTCCATTAATGACGGCGAATTGTCTTGTTATTGTTGTGACGGCGAATTTGACTTGATGGTGAATTGTCCCAAAACCATCAGTCTTTCATGACAACTACTTATAGCTTTTTTTTTTTTTTTTTTAAACTAAGAAACGTTTGCACAATCTGTGTCCCTAGGGAGAGTTTCTGGAAAGTTTCATCTGAATCAGTACATGCATCTAGGAGGATTAGCTGATTAAACCCTTAAACAGACAGAAAATGGGTCATTATTATACTCTATAGATGTCACCAGTGCCACAATTTCCGACATTGTGGAGAGTCGTGGCTTTCTATTTGAGTTTTCCTGTGGCTTCCTAACTTTTGTCTCAAAACTGTGGACTTGCATGGGTTGGATAACTGAAATTTGGTTTGAATTGCCCAAGCTTTGTTCATTGGTTACTCATAAAACAAGCACTTATGCAGTGGGACCTACCTGTTATTAATATTACTGTATTATTATTTTTACACTCCTTCTTCTGTCTGTCTTTCCTTCATTCTTTCCTTTTTGTTCTGCCTATGGGTGACTCTACACTGAGTGACAAGCCAAATGGCTTCCTGTACACCAGGGAACCATTTACTATGCTGGGTTGTAACCATATTATGGCACCTGGTGGTTTAGTGAGTAATTAAGGCACTCCAGTTGGATTGAGCCTGTGCAGCTTTATATCCAAGAGATGGTGGGGTTTATTGCTCACTTATATGATGAGTTTTCATGAATGTTGGTGTGCATCAGGGGTCAGTTTTGAGTCCCTTGTTGTTTATCATGGTGCTTGAAGCCCTCTCATGTGACTTCAGAGATGGACTCCCATGGGAGATGTTGTATGCTGATGATTTGGTGTTGATTGCAGAGAATGAAAAGGAGGCGGAGGAAAGATTTAAGAAGTGGAGAGATGGTATGGGGTACAAGGGCTTAAGGGTAAATGCAGATAAAACAAAAGTGATGATATCTAGGGTTGGTGGCGGTACAATCAGAGGAGAGGGAGAGTGGCCATGTGCAGTTTGCCACAAGGGTGTGGGAAGTAATTCCAACCTGTGTAGTGTTTGTGATAAGTGGGTGCACAAGAGATGTAGTGGTATTAGAGGTAGACTGCGAGATGATGCTGATTTCATGTGTGCAGCGTGTCGGGGAGAGCAGGTGGAGATTGTTAGGCATGAGAGGGTTGAACTTGCAGGTGAGTCTCTTGAGTGTGTGGAGGAGTTTCGTTATTTGGGAGACATGTTATGTGCCGGAGGTGGGGCTGGAGTTAGCTCGGTTGCTAGGGTGAGAAGTGGTTGGAAGAAGTTCAGGGAGCTGTTGCCTCTCCTGACATTGAGAGGACTCTCCTTACCTGCTAAGGGGTCTTTGTGTGCAGCATGTGTTAGGAGTGTGATGCTGTTTGGTAGTGAGACCTGGGCAGTAAAGGAAGAGGATATTCACAGGTTTAAACTTACAGAAATGACAATGATTAGGTGGATGTGCAATGCGTCCCTGCGTGCAAGGCCTGGGGGGGCTGGGTTTACGATGGAAGAGTTGAGAGGTAGGATGGGACTGGAGTGTATTGGTGTTGTGATGAGGAGAGGTAGGCTGAGGTGGTTTGGACATGTGGAGAGGATGGGGGAGGATAATTGGGTACAGAGGGTGAGAGGTGTTAATATTGGGGGAGGGGTAGACCAAGAAGGACATGAGACGAGGTCATTAAGTGTGACTTAAGAGTTAAGGGACTGAACAGGGAGGCTGCCAGGGATCGAGCAGCGTGGAGAGCCTCCATTAGGTGACCAAGGCCGACGCATGCAAGCATGTTGGAGCCTTCAAAAACGAAAAACGAAACGAAACAATGGCACTCAGGGATGAGTGAAGCTGGTCACTCTCATCTTAACCCTTTGAGACCCTCCGCTGATTGTGTCTGTGCTAGATTCAGCCGGGCGCAATAGAGTGCACCGTCACGCTGTGATATTTGTACTTAATCGGCCGCTGTACACTAACTTTTTATGGTAGACCTATGATTGTGGTACCATTTTAAAGCTGAATTGTTGCTCTTTATCTTAGTATGATTGAAAAAGGTAAACACGATAGCTAAAAGGCCAATAGGACGAGTAGAAGTTAGCCAGGAAGGAAAAATTGCTCACCCTTCCATAGAAAAACATTTGTAAAAATAAATATTTGAGTTATGTGAAATTTGAAAGCACCATGCCAGTCAACAGTAAATTCCCTTTCTGTTGATATATAGGTTATGGCAATTTATGTTAGTTTTCACAGAGAAGAGAGAAAGCTCTCTCTGTCACACTGGCAAATATCCATGCTGGTAATATCGATATTATTCATGGTAAAAACCTATTTATTATGCATATCTATCTGATGTACTCATCACTGTAGAAGCAACTAGTTGGAAAAGGATAAACAGGATAGTGTATGTGGAACAAGGCCAGATAGGAGATGGAAAACATGCAAAACAAATTTATTGTTTCGTATTACTCAAATTCGAGTCATCAGAATCTCAATGGTTGGATTTATGATGACTCGAAAACGCATCGTCGGAATCTCAAAGGGTTAAATGTCAGGACCAACTTGCCTAGCCCTGGGCTTCTGTGCTCCTTCTTGGGCAGCATAGGATTGGGTGATGGGTGGATGGAGTTGACTATTATTAATACCAGTAAATCCATTATTTCTTTTGTTTACATTGTACATTATACTTCTCATATGCAAATATGTAACAACAATCTTTATCAGGAGGAGCATTAAGAGCGATGCAAGACCTGTTTGAGGCAGTGGTTCGTGCAGGTCTCCCAGGTCTTGGATACCAAGATATACTCAACCACCTCCTGGCTCCACTAGTCTCTCCTCAGGCCTCTAACATTCATAAACAGGTCAGAATTAAAACCAGTAATCCCTGTGGGTGACTCTACACTGAGTGAGAAGCCAATTGGTTGCCTGTACACCAGGAAACCATTTACAATGCTGGATGGTAACCATATAACCAAATTTTGGTGCCTGGTGTTTTAGTGGGTAATTACGGCGCTCCAATCAGATTGAGCCGGTGAAGGTTTATATTCAAGGGGTGATTGGGGTTTGTTGCTCACGTAATGCCACTTAGGGATGAGTGAAGCTGGTCACTCTTATCTTAAATGTTAGGACCAACTTGCCTAGCCCCTGGCTTCTACACTCCTCATGGGGCAACGTAGGATTGAATGTGAATGAATGAAAAATAAAAAGTAATCTTTTCATTATGATGATGTCATTTCTGTAGCTTACCATGGAATGAATTTATTCAATGAGGGAGAAATTGTTCAAGCTGGAGGATTTAAACATAGCCTTCATTAATTCCTGCTATGAGAGGTCATTCCCAAGTTGAGTAAAATTATGTAGAGATAGGAGGAATAAACTAATAAGTTATTTCTGTTGAAAGGGTTAAAAGTATGGTTTAGTATATAATATTGTTTCAGCTTATGAAAATATATGTTCTTGTCACCATGCACTACTGTTTCAGCAGGTATTTCTTGACTTCTCTTCAACAGGCTTACCATTCAATGGCAAAGTGTGTAGCTGCTTTGACATTGACACACCCTGGAGAGGCAGTTGGTGTGGTGGATAGGTTCCTTATGGATGTAACCAACCCTCGCTCACCCACCGTCCAGTCTTTCTCACTCCTCGCCATTGGGGAAATTGGCAAACACATGTGAGCTAAATATATACGTATACATAT
>JAGKTI010024400.1:0-14397 GCA_018397915.1 Birgus latro | reverse complement strand
AAAAGTGAACCAGAACAATTATTTGGAGCTCTTTTGTGATGTTTTAAGTGACTCTTTTCATAAAACCAAGGCAAGAGTATTTATGCAAGATTCTGCCCCTGCACATGTTGCAAAGTCAGTGAAACAGTGGCTAACACACTGAGAGGTTCCTTTTATTCGAGATTGGCCCGGAAACAGCCCAGATATCAATCCCATTGAGAATTTACAGGCGCACATGAAGCGGCAGATGCGTAGTATGGACACATCATCTTTGCCTAAACTTGAGGCTGCAGTCAAGCAGCTATGCAGTGGTTTTAGTCCGTCTGTTCTGCAAAACTACGCCATCAGTCTCCCCAGACGCCTTAAGAAGATAATAAAGGTGAAGAGGAATGCCAGTAAATACTAAATTCAATGGTGAGTGTTAATTTATTTGTTTCTCCTTGCTAACCACAAGAATGTTTTCTTTTTTTAAGATGGCATCAACACTTTCCGCGCCTACTGTATATTTCCAATCCACTTCCTCCCAATTCAGTGACCCTAACTCCTCCACTACCTTTCTTTCATACTCTTTTGCCATTGCTTTGTCTATCAATTAGTACCTACCTTCAATATTTGTAAATGTATCCTGAGGCTTGCCAAGAGTGGTTCTGAGCTTGTTAGCAATACAATGATGTGCAGGTTCCCAGGAAAGCCACTTCCACAGCAGTGTACGGAGGTGGGAGGCCACAACTGGAAGGCTCCAGTCCTCTGCTTTGGCCATCCTTTCCATTCGCTGACACATCGCAAATGAATCTTCCTGCCACCGATCTCCACTGAGTTACAGAATAAACGAAAACAATTCAGTCAATTATTTCTGTACGGTCTCAATATTTTTACCCCTAGCCTTGTATGAGCAGTAATGAATGTGGAACTTGTGATGAGTAGCAACTGCTAATTGCTATACTGGACTATCTGCCAATTTAACAAGGTTGTCATTAACATCTGGTAAGCACTACCACAAAAGTGACAGGAGCTTCAAGTTTAGCAACAGTGCACATTATCAAAGGTCTAGGGGATTCAGTCACAAGTAAGTACAAGCTATCTACCTACTGCAAGATGCCTTAATCCCGTAAGGAGTGGCCACAAACAAAACACCTCCATGTCAACCAGTCCTTTCACATTTCCCTCCCCTACCTGCAACTTATACTTCCCTCTCTCATATACTACATCCCTCCATCTCATCCTCAGTTTCCTCCTCCCTCTCATCCTCCCCCCCCCCACCTCACTCATATACACTCTCCTAGTTAGTCTTTCACTCCATCCTCTCCACATGGCCAAACCACCTCAATGTACAGTATTTCTCCCAATGCTTTCTATCACATCCACATCCACACCACAACCCTTCTTCACTTCCTTATTTGTCAATCTGTCTCTTGATGTAAATCCATATACTCCTCTCAAAAAACTCACTTCCACAGCTCTCACTCTTGATTTCTGTCATTCCAACAAGGTCCAAGCTTCGCTTCAATATGTTAGTGTGTGAATCAGAATACTGTCATGCAGCGACTATTTTACTTCCACGCTCACTTCCATATTTCTTATCACTGCTTTCAATGAACCAGCAACCTTTCTTCCCTTCTGTACCCTTTCATGCACTTCACCCTCCGAACTTCCATTTTTACTCGTTACCCAAGTACTTAAATGCACTCACAATTTTCATTTCCACTATCAAGCCACACTGTGCATTCACTGACTTCATTTCTCTTGAATACCACAATTTTATTCTTCCCAACATTCACCTTTAGATTCCTTTTCTTACATACTCTCCCAAACTCATTCCCTAAGCCTTGCAGTTCTTCTCTGTCTTCACTTATCAATACAGTATCATCTGCATACAAAAGAACACAAAGTTTCCAAACACTGCTTTCTCTCATTAGGGCCACTTGAATATCCACTGTCCCACCTTGTATCTCTTGGTCATATTAGCTAATATGAAACTTTAAAATCTGCAAAGCAAAGTACCTGTAATAACAGCCAGGGAGACTTCATTATTGTATAAATTCATTGAGATCCTTTATAACCTTAGTATTATACTTCCTGATTCTTCTCACAACCTCCCAAGATGTGTGCACCTTACATACTTGCTTGTAAAGAGATAAAAGATACTGGCAGCCTTTTTATTCAATTAGGGTAATTAGTCAGAACAAAGGGATACACTGCAGGGTTCCATGGAGTAACTCTGAATGTGGGAAAACTGAAATGAAGAAAACTGAGGACAGAATAGAGAATTAATTTTGGACAGGCACATTTGGAGTCCCTTCATGGAGTACTTCATCTTAATCTTATGATGGTGCTCCTCAGGGGAACTCGGGAGGCACCATGGGTAAAAAATATGTTATCTAATCTCCATCATCTCAGTTTATCAAGTTGTGCACTTTTGGAGTTACTCCTGAGCTCCTCATACTGCACTTAGTATTTAATAAAAAAAAAAGTTCATAAAATTATATGAAACTTCATATTCATAGGGATATGAATAGATGGTTAGAAATGTTAATGCACCAGCCATAAGGAAGGTGGGAGAAAAAAAAAATTGTCTCTCTCTGAAAAATACAGAAATAAACATGATGGTACTCAGCATAAAGAAAGTGGCACCACACTATGCAGTGATACTGACTGGGTAATTTCTTCCACAACACGGAAAATTCACTTGGACATTACATAAAATCCAGTACTGTCTATGCTTGATAACAAACACTCCGATTTAGCAAATGAGTAATTCGGGGCACAAATCTTTTTTGCTATCACTGCCCAATTTAACTACCAAAGGCTGGGTATATTCTGCTTAGCTGCAATATGTGTGTGTGTATTAATCTCATTTCTTTCTATCATTTCATTAACTCGGTTACATTACCTGTAAGTAAATATACAAGTTATAATGAATTCTTTCGTGGTAGGTGAGGATGCTCACCATCCACTCACTTGATGTAGTGCTGCTCTCGGGTGTCTGCCCTTTCCTCTCCTCCATCCTTCTTTCCTTCAATCCTCTTCTGTCTTTCTTTCCTTCATTTTTTCCTTGTCCTTCTGCCTACGGGTGATTTTACACTCCCTCTTCTGTCTTTCTTTCCTTCATTCTTTCCTCGTCCTTCTGCCTGTGGGTAACTCTACACTGATTGACAAGCCAAATGGTTTCCTGTATACCAGGAAACCATTTACTATGCTGGGTGGTAACCATATAACCAAATTTTGGCGCCTGATGGTTTAGTGGGTAATTACGACGCTCCAATTGGATCAAGCCGGTGAAGGTTTATACCCAAGGGATGGTTGGGGTTTACTGCTCATGTAATGCCACTCAGGGATGAGTGAGGCTGGTCACTCTCATCTTAAATGTCAGGACCAACTTGCCTAGCCCCAGGCTCCAACACTCCTCTGTGGGGCGACATAGGATTGGATGATGGATGAATGAATAATGAATTCTGTTACTTGGAGAGGGCTATCCTGTTATCTAAGATTATCCTATTAGAAATTTAGAAACAAAGTGTATAAAATAGGAACCAGAGTACCTGAAACAGGGCTCCTTGATTTAGTGCATGACTCAATTTAGCACACAGGGCAGTTGCTGAATTAAACTGTTAAATTGGGAACACAGTGACAGCCTGATTATGTGGGCTATTTGGTGTAATGGGGTACACAAATCGTCCTAAATCATAATTAATCCGGTGGAAACAAAACACAAGTACTGTACTGTTAGATTGATTTATAAATGGAATACATTATTGTTTGTATTAATCCTCTCTCTTTCACATATAAACAAGAATAAACAAAAGAATGAGCAAACAGGAGCACCTCTCTGGTGGTGGCTCCCCTTCCTTATCAATCGCCTCACCAAACTCCACCCCACCACCCTCATGAGCGGATTGTGAGAGGGAGGCATGGGAGAGGGTAGACTCCATTCTCGCTTACCCGTGGCTCGCTCGAAAGCAACAGAATGCTTGCTGCTTAAACGGGAGCTATCATATGGATAATTTTAAGTAGTAACTGTATCACTGTATCATTCGGTCACGGCCAGGATATGCCGAAAACCGGATGTTCCGAACACGGATAATTGAGTTTTCACTGTATGCTGTAGTCACAAATATGCAACCATGTATGCATGGGTTTCACATTTGAGAAACGCATGTTGGAGGAGATTTGACTGTACAATATACTTTCACCCTACCCCTGTGTTTGGTCATCAGGTACAATTCCCAGTGTTCACTATTCTTCCATTCATTAAACCACTTCCATATTTCCTTACCACTTCATTTCACCACATGCAACCTGGGGGTTCCCTTCATCCAGCCTTTGACACCAATGGTTTTTGGTAGAATCTTCTTTAGAAAGTCCTGGCATACATTAACATTTCCACTGCATCCTACCCTCAAACTCAGCAACTCAGTTTGAAAATTTCTTCTGTATATATATTTTTTTTCCCCAGCAACTGAGTTTGAAAGCTCATTCTTCATTTTTATTTTAATCTATACATGTCTTTTAGCCATACGAAAAGCTTCACGTAGGTTTCCTTAGATTGAGGTCAAAGACTAATAGTCTATGCTGTAACACACATCCATGACCAACTATAACTTTCATGCCCCTCACTAACTTTGTGCCCTTTTTCCTGAAGAGACAAAATCTAAGAGAATCCACAGTAAAGTATTAAAGTCATACCTGTAGTGAAGATACTGTACTGAAAGCAAAATCCACAAACATACTCACTTTGGCTGAGAAACATGCAGTATAAATCCCATTAGTGTGTGGAAAGCACTGGAAGGCAACTGGCCTGTAGTCGAACGCAGCACAAAATGTCGTTCAAGACTTTTAAGGGAAGTTGAATCAAGACTTCCAATCTCAACATTTGATGATGAATCACCCTATAAAAAAAAAAAAAAAGTCAAAAGCATAATGCAAGTTAAAAGGGATATTGCATTAGAATTTTTTTTAAACTCACCAGTAAAAGATTTTTTTTCCTTCATTTTGGTATAGTTCCTAAAATGGTGAGTTTTTAAAAAGCTAAAACTCTCCACTGACTGGTTTAAACAATATAGTGCCTGAAAAGCAGTAAATCCAAACTATGTTGTGACTGGGTTCCAATACCTCCATTTCATAATCACACCTGTTAATGTTGGCCATGTACTTAAAACACCCTTGGAATGAACTTCCCACTCATTATACAGGTAGAATCCTTAAAAACAAGACTGTCAACTGCCTGATTCTGTCATGATTCATTCATTTGAAAAGCTTCCATGAACAAATAAACAATCCAACAGTTTAACGTTGGAAATACAGTATAGTAGACTTTCCATATAATTTTTTATTTTGTTTTTGAAAATTCCAACATGCTTGCATGTGTCGGCCTTGGTCACCTAATGGCGGCTTTCCATGCTGCTCGATTTCTGGCAGCTTCCCTATTCAGTCCTTTATCCCCGGTCTTTTTCAGTCTACCTCTTGCTACCTTACCCCTACCATTAACACTTCTCACTTTCTGTACCCAATTATCATCCCCCAACCTCTCCACATGCCCAAACCATCTCAGTCTACCTCTCCTCATCACAACACCAATACTCTCAATTCCCATCCTACCTCTCAACTCTTCTATCATAAACCTAGCCCCCACAGGCCTTGTACTCAGGGACACACTGTACATCCACCTAATCATCGACATTTCTGTAAGTTTCAGCTGCAAATATACTCTTTCTTTACTCCAGGTCACACTACCATACAGCACTACACTATATACAAAGATCCCTTAGCATGGAGGGAAAGCCCTCTCAATGTCAGGAGGGGCAACAGCTCCCTGAATTTCTTCCAACCACTCCTCACACTAGCCACAGAGCTAGCTCCAGCCCTGCCTCCAGCACATAACATATCTTCCAAATAAGAAAACTCTTCCACCCTCTCAATGTTGGGAGAGGCAACAGCTCCCTGAATTTCTATCAATCTCTACTCACTCTAGTCACAGAGCTAGCTCCAACCCCACCTCAGGCAAATAACGTGTCTTCCAAATAACAAAGTTCTTCCACACACTCAAAAGACTCACCAGAAGTTCAATCCTCTCGTGCCTGGCATTCTCTACATGCTCTCCCCAACACACTGTACATATGACATGAACGTTATCTCGCAGTCTAACTCAAATACCAATACATCTCTTATGCACCCACTTATCACAAACATTGCACAAGATGGAATTACTTCCCACACCCTTGTGGCAAATCACACACAAACACTCCCCCTGCTCTTTGACATTATCGTCTCCAGCCCAAGATACCATCACTTTTGTTATGGCCTACCTTTAGCAAAGTGGAACAATAAAGTTTTTGCCTGCCTGTGTGTGTGTGTGTGTGTGTGTGTATTTACCTAATTGTATTTACCTAATTGTGATATACAGGAAATGAGCTACGCTCGTGGGGTCCCGTCTCTGTTTCTCAATAAGTCAAATTTAGCTTTAAACTCGTTTAAGTTTTTAGACTGGACGATCTCTTTGTCCAGTCTATTCCACAGGTCTATGCATCTATACGGAAAACTATATTTCTTGATGTCCTTCAAGCAGCGCGGCTTCTTCAGTTTCAGTCCATGTCCTCTTGTTGCTCTCTTATCCCATAAAAACAGATCTTCTCTATCAATTGTATCTACTCCCATCCTGGTCCTGAACACTGCAATCATGTCACCCCTCTCTCTCCTTTCCTCTAAAGATGGCAAATCCAGCCTTTCTAGCCTCTCACTATATGACAGATCTGCCAAACTGGGGACCATCTTGGTTGCTGTTCTTTGTATTCTCTCAATCTTGTTTATATCTTTCTTTTTGTGTGGGGACCACACTACTGCCGCATATTCTAACCTGGGGCGGATCATGGCCACTATCAGTTTTTTCATCATCTCTTCATTCATGTAATGGAATGCCACTCTTATGTTGGTCAAGAGTTTATATGTCTCTCTAACTATCTTGTTGATGTGTTTTTCAGGTGACAAACTATCCTGGAACAGCACTCCTAAATCTTTCTCTTCTCTCCCTTTTGTGATTGGTTCATTACCCATCATATAGTTCAGTGATGGTCTCTTGGTGCTTTTACCCATTTCCAATATTTTACATTTTTTTGCGTTGAATTTCATTTCCCACATCCGGCTCCAGTCATGTATCCTATCCAGATCCTCCTGCAGCATTTTACAGTCCTCCTCAACCTCTACCTTCCTCAAGATCTTGGCATCATCAGCAAACAGACTTGCATAACTGTTTACTCCATCTCCCATATCATTTATGTAAATCAGGAACATTACTGGCACCAACACCGAGCCCTGTGGGACACCACTTGTTACTTCTCTCCATCCAGACATCCTGTCCTTTATTACTGTCCTCATCTGTCTGTCTCTCAAAAAGTCTTTCATCCATTCCAGGAGGTTACCCTTCAGTCCTCCTATATGCTCTAGTTTCCACATTAGTCTCTTATGGGGTACCTTGTCAAAGGCCTTCTCCAAATCTAAATATACACAATCCACCCAACTGTCTCTCTCCTGCAGCACATCAATCGCTCTTGAGTAAAAGCTCAACAAGTTGGAAACACATGACCTTCCACTTCTAAATCCAAACTGACTTTCAGTCAAAATATTCATCTCTTCCAGATATTTTATCCACCTATCTTTCAGAACCTTCTCACACAATTTTGCAACCATGCTGGTTAGGGACACTGGTCTATAGTTCAGGGGTTCTTCCTTGTTTCCTCCCTTATAAATTGGTACCACATTTGCTCTCTTCCATTCCCGAGGCACTTTCCCTTCTTCCAGCGAACACACAATTAAACTGTGAATCTTATCTGCCAGTTGGTCTCTGCATTCCTTCAGTACCCAATTTGAAATTCCATCTGGTCCTGGGGCTTTCCTTACATCTTGAGTTTCCAGTAATTTGTACACTTCCTGTACTTCCACTTTTATATCTTTTATCACTACACTCCTAGTCACTCCTTCCCCCTCCACAAACTCCCCTTCATTAGTAAAGACTGATTGGAAACGTTTGTTCATTAATTCAGCTTGCATTGCCGCATCATTATAGACCTCTCCTTCTACTTTCAGTTTGGTGATTCCTTCCTTTTGCTTCAATTTGCCATTAACAAATCTATAAAACAGTTTGGGTTCATCCTTACATTTGTCGATTATACCTTTTTCAAAGTTCCTTTCTTCCTCTCTACGAATTCTTGTATATTCATTTCTAGTTCTTTTATATTCTTCCTTTGTTCTGTTATTACATCTCTTTCTCCATTTGTTCCATGCCATGTTCCTCTCTTTTTTTGCTATAATACACCTTCTATTAAACCACTCCTTTTTCCTGTATTCTTTCCCACTTACTCTTGGAACATATTTATCCACTCCTGAATTATAGAGGTCTAGAAAGATATCCCACTTCCTCTGAATCTCTCTTGTTTCTCTGAATTTTCTCCAATCTGCATTTTCAAAAAATTTACTCAATTCTGTAAAGTTTGCTTTCCCAAAGTTGTATCTTCCCTGCCTATGGAGCTCATCTCTTGGCACCACGTTCCCTATTATCATCTGGAACTCAATGACCACATGATCACTTTTTCCCATAGGACACATATATTTCAAGGATTCAATTACGTCAGGTTCTTTGGTTAGCAGTAAATCTAATCTTGCTGGGGTGTCATCACCTCGGAATCTTGTCTCTTCTTTGACCCACTGCGTCATTACATTATTCATCACAATGTTTAACAATATAGTGCCCCACGAATCTTCGCCACCTCCTGAGTCCCATTCCTCCCAGTTCACCTCTTTACAATTAAAATCACCCATTAGAATTATATTGCTGCTTTTCTCAATCACTTTCTGTAGGTAACTAACCATGTCTGACAACATCTCCTGGTATTCATCATCAGTCCATGCTCTTGTCTTAGGTGGAACATATACTACTGCTATATCTCTCTTACAGTTCTCTCCAGTTTCTAATTTCATGTTTATCACTTCAGCCCTACCCTCTCCCATTTCCACAGAATCTATATTTAGGTTATTCTTCACTGCTATCATCACTCCTCCTCCCATTTTATCTTTTCTGTCTCTTCTCCACAATTTGTATTTGCCATTTCCCATATGGATATCAATATTCTCCCTTAACTTGGTCTCTACAAAGCACATAACATCAGGTTCTTGTACCCTCAAGAAATCGTTGATTTCTAACATTTATCACTTCAGCCCTACCCTCTCCCATTTCCACAGAATCTATATTTAAGTTATTCTTCACTGCTATCATCACTCGTCCTCCCATTTTATCTTTTCTGTCTCTTCTCCACAATTTGTATTTGCCATCTCCCATATGGATATCAATATTCTCCCTTAACTTGGTCTCTACAAAGCACATAACATCAGGTTCTTGTACCCTCAAGAAATCGTTGATTTCTAACATTGCCGATATTAATCCATCAACATTAGTGTACGCCACTTTCAAACTTTTTTCGTTATTACTTATACCGTCTTTTCTCCTCCTCTCCGTTGGTACCACTTCCTCAATTTCTGGTCCATAACTCTCCAATAAAACACTGTCTTCTCCTTCTCCGTTCTTTGTTCGTTTTTTGCCTTAGCTTCCTTTACTAACTCCTTTATTTTAGCTCTTTCTTCCTCATTTGCATCTCTCCTTAACCAGACATTTTCGAACCCCTCTTTGTCTGCTAATTTCCATGTCCTATTCATGATTTCATTTACTATTGCCTGGGACTTACACTTCACCTTCAATGGCCTTGCCCCTCCTTCCTCATACTTACCTAACCTAAACACTTCTTCAATCTCTTCTAGGGCTTCATTGTTACCCTCCATGACTACTGATAATATTTCTTTAACTTTATTCAATTCTTCTCTTTCTCTTTCAGATCTTATCGTGATACGCTTTTCTTTTACCCCTAAAATAATTACACATTTTTTCTTATCTGCTACATCCCTGACTAGAGCTTCTCTACT
Source organism: Birgus latro (assembly GCA_018397915.1). Lineage (NCBI taxonomy): Eukaryota > Metazoa > Arthropoda > Malacostraca > Decapoda > Coenobitidae > Birgus > Birgus latro. Next base: position 4,455 of record JAGKTI010024400.1, on the reverse strand, counting down.
TTTCAATACCCTAACCACTTCCTTCTCCACCTTTTCCTTGCTTTGTTGTTCAATAATCTCTTTCAAATTTACATTCCCTTCCTCCTGAATTTTCTTCCACCCCTTTTGTTGCTCCTTGATTTCCTTAATATGTTCATCTTGCATCCTTGATTTTGAATCATACTCCTCTAATTTACTTTTCATTCTGTCTCTTTCTTCTTCCAACCTCCTGTTTTCCCTCTTGAGGTGTTCTATTTCATTTGTGGCAGATTCGTTGCTCGTTTTTAATTCCGTGACTTCTCTTTCCTGTTCTGCACTGCGTGTGTAAACTTTTTCCAGATCGTTCTTTAAACCTTTGATCTCTCTCTCCTGTTGTAAGGTCCTCTCTTGCAGCTCCCTAATTACTACCCATACCTTCATCAATTCCTGGACATTCTTCTCCGCCGTTTTTTCTACTCCTGCTACTCTTATTTGATACAATTTTGAACTTCCATTTCTCGCATCTTCGTCGGAGAAACCCACAAATTCACTTTCGCCAGACGTAAACAAACCGCCGTCGCTTTCCGCCATGATGCAGCCATATGGAAACTTTTCTACACTGTATCTTGCTCTCTTTATCCCAGGGCCCGCTTTTTTTTTAAACTAATGTCCGACCTAGTTGTGATACACAGGAAATGAGCTAAACTCAAGGGGTCCCATCTCTGTTTCTCAATAAGTCAAATTTTGCTTTGGACTCGTTTAAGTTTTCAGACTGGATGATCTCTAAGTCTAGGCTATTCCACAGGTCTATGCATCTATAAGGAAAACTATATTTCTCGATATCCTCCAAGCAACCTGGCTTTTTCAGTTTCATTCTGTGTCCTCTTGTTACTCTCCCATCCCATAAAAACAGATCTTCTGTCAATTTTTCCTACTCACTGCAATCATGTTGCCCCTCTCTCTCCTTTCTTCTAAGGTGGGCAGATCTTGTTTTTCCCGCCTTTCCCTGTACAATATCTCTAACAGGCTAGGAACCATCTTGGTTGCTGTACATTACTTTGTATTCTCTCGATCTTGCTGATATCTTTCTTTTTATGTGGGGACCACACTACTGTTGCATATTCTAACCTGGGGTGGATCATGGCCACTATCAATTTTTTTATCATCTCCCCTCACCCCCCAGCCCTCCTCATCCATGTGTGTGTGTGTGTGTGTGTGTGTGTGTATTTACCTATTTGTAGTAGACAGGAATTGAGCTAAGCTCGTGTTGTCCCGTCTCCATATCTACATTCATCTAATCTAGTTTTAAATACATGAATGTTTTTCGCCTGCACCACCTCTTCGTCTAAGTCATTCCAAATACTTATGCTTCTATTCGGGAAACTGAACCTTTTGAGATCATTAAGACATCTACTTTTCCTCAACTTGAAGCCATGACCTCTTGATCTTCCATCATCCAACACAAAAAGATCCTCTCTATCCACCCTTTCCAATTTTCTTACATTTCTAAATATCGTGATCAAGTCACCTCTTTCCCTTCTCTCGCGCAGTGTTGATAACTTCAGTTTTTCCAATCTCTCCTCATAGGTGAGTTCCCTTAAATGTGGTATCATCTTCGTTGCCATCTGTTGAACCCTTTCTAGATTATCAATAAGCTTCTTCAAATGAGGTGACCATACTACCGCCGCATACTCTAGTCTTGGTCTTATCATGGTCACTATCAACTCTCTCAACATTTCCTTATCCATATAATTAAAAGCCACTCTCATGTTGGTCAGTATTCCATAAGTTCCCCCAATAATTTTGTTTATATGCTTTTCTGGTGACAAGTCATCCTGAATAATCACTCCCGAGTCTTTCTCATCCTTTCTTTTACTAATCATCTCATTGCCCATTTTATATGTCCAGTGTGGTCTTCTTTCACTTATACCCATTTCTAATACATGACACTTCTTGGCATTAAAGTCCATTTTCCAAGTCTGGCTCCAGCTGTGTAGTTTGTCCAAGTCCTCTTGCAGTTCTTTACAACTATCAATACATTTAATATGTTTCATAATTTTAGCATCATCTGCAAACATACTCATGTAACTATTCAAACCCTCTGGCAAATCATTTACATATATCAGAAACATTACTGGGGCCAGGACAGAGCCCTGGGGTACTCCACTAGTCACATTTCTCCATTGTGAAACCCTGTCTCTTATTACTGTTCTCATCTGCCTTCCTGTCAAATAATCTCCCATCAATTCCAATAGTTTCCCATGCACCCCTCCAAAGGTCCTCAACTTCCACAATAGTCTCTTATAGGGCACTCTGTCAAATGCTTTCTTAAGATCCAGATAGACACAGTCCGCCCATCCCTCTCTTTCCTGTACGACATCTGTTACCCTACTGTAGAAACTTAATAGGTTAGTAACACATGATCTTCCTTCCCTAAAACCAAATTGTCTTGGTGTTATCACTTCATTTTCTTCTAAATACTTTATCCATCTTTTTCTAATAACTTTCTCACAGATTTTACAAACAATACTAGTAAGTGACACAGGTCTGTAATTAAGTGGATCCTCCCTATCTCCTCCCTTAAAGATTGGCACAATACTTGCTCTTTTCCAATCTTCAGGTAACTGTCCATATTCAAGCGAGGTCTTGATGATGACATAAACTGGCCACACTAACTGGTCGGCACATTCATTCAGGATCCATCCAGCTACACCATCTGCTCCCATTGCTTTTCTCACATCCAAATCCTTCATCAGCTGTAGCACCTCATTCATGTCAACTGTAATTTCGGTCATTCTCGTCAGCCTGGGTTCCATTTCAGGCTCCCTAAATTAGTCTTCCAATACATAAACTGACTGCAGCTTGTTGTTCATTATTTCACACAAGTCTTCCTCTCTTTCGTACGTTTCATCTCCATCCCTCAGTCGTATTATACTGTCCTTAACTTTCATTTTGCCATTTACAAACCTATAAAATAGTTTCGGCTCTTTTTTACAGTTAGATACAATATCTTTTTCGTATTTCCTTTCCTATTCTCTCCGTACCCTTACATATTCATTTCTAACCTGCTTGTACTCCTCCCAAGCCCTTTCACTATACATTCTCACTTTATTCCATGCTTTTTTTCTTGCCTCTTGTGCCATCCTACATCTGTTGTTAAACCATTCTTTCTTCCTTTCCATAGCTGCAGAAAATTTTGGGACATACTTAGTAACTCCTGTTTTAAATACTTCTAACAAAAACTCATATTTCTCATCAACATTTGTGATCATATTCATTTTAATCCATTCTACATTTTGGAAAAAGTTCCTCAGGGAAGCAAAGTCTGCCTTCCCATAATTGTATCTATTTTCTCTGTGTTTTTCATCTCATCCTCCGTCCCTCACTCCTACCACATCCATCTCAATTACAAGATGATCACTTTTACCAAAGGGGCAATGGTAGGTTATGTTTCTCACATCATTTGGGTCCTTTGTGAATACTAGGTCGAGCCTGGATGGTTCATCAACACCCCTAATTCTTGTGTTTTCTTTGATCAACTGGGTTAACATATTTTCCATCATCAATTCCAATAATTTATTTCCCCATGATTCCTCACTGTTCCCAGCATCCACACTTTCCCAATCAACTTCTCTACAGTTAAAATCTCCCATTAATATTATTCTATTTCTTCGTTCATTTAACATTTTTAGCCTAATAATGGATTCTCATATTAACTGTTCGTAATCTTCCTTTGTCCATGCCCTAGTTTTGGGGGTCATATAAAAAACTATTACATCCATTTTTTCTCCATACTTGTCCTCTATTACAACTCCCAAAAGTTCCGCCTTGGTATTTTCAATTTCTATATTCTTTACTCTTACGTCATTATGGGTTAATATCACTATACCTCCCCCAAATTTACCTTCTCTGTCCTTCCTCCAAATCTTATAATTGTACCAGCCAAATAACTTTGTATCGGCATCTTGGGGCAATTTAGTCTCTACTAGGCAAACAATTTCAGGTTTATTTTCATTTAAGTAGTCTCCAATTTCCCCTTTCTTAGATATTAATCCATCTACATTGCTGAACATGATACTCAGATTCGCTGCACTGTTTTTATCTTTACTCGTTCTTCTCTTTTTCATATTCATATCCATCCCCTTTGTTTCCTTCACATCTAGTTCTTCACATACCACTTCCTTGCTTTCATATCCATCACTCTCCAAAAAAAAGTTTTACGTTCTTCCTCTGTCCTCCTGTCATTTTTTTCCTTTACTTGGTCCTTCAAAGATTTTAAAACTTCACTTTCTTCTTCATTCAAGTCTTTTCTTACTATCATATTTTCCATTCCTGCCTCTTTACTCAGTTTCCAGGTCACCTTAAGTATGTCATTTACTACACTTTCTGAAGACATCTTAACTTGAATTGGTCTTGCTTCCTCTTTCTTATATATCCCTATCCTCCTTACTTCCTCAATTTCTTTTTCCCACTTGTTTCCTTCGGGATCGATCTTGT
>JAGKTI010024399.1:0-14397 GCA_018397915.1 Birgus latro | reverse complement strand
ACACACACACACACACACACACACACACACACACACGAGACAAGCGGTAATGGAGGAAGGTGGGGAGATGGAGAAGGAGACAACCAGGGGTGGGGAAGGGAAGGGGAACAGAGGGAGATTTGCCTGGCAGTGCTGAGTGTGATTGGGGATGGAGGAGGGATGGGGGGGAGAGGAGGGACAGGGTGGGGGAGAAGAGAGATGGGGGGAGGGAGAAGAGAGGGGATGGAAGGAGGAAGGGAGGACAGGGACAGCCTTGTTTCAAACCTACGGAGGGGCGGGGTGTCAGACTAGAGAGATGGGGTGTCGGACTAGCGAGGCGGTGGACATTCAAATTGTTCAGAATGTGGGAATGTTCCCCTATTTCTTGTGTTCAGTCTAACGAAGCACTGGTTATCGATGCACCGGATAATAGGGTATGGGTGTACAACAACATTTTATCTTAACCACTTCAATCTGATGACAATTTTACTAAGTATAGAAAATACTTGTAAGACATGAGAGGTCATACAGAACAGTCTGCAGCATTCATTCAACCCCTCCATCACAATAGATTTACTGTAAACTGAATAAAATAATGTTGAGATAACAAGAAATTAAAAATACATCATGTTGAAGAAATTAAGGAAAATATGTCCTGTTGTATTATGCCTGTACATTATTAGTCAGTTGTTTTTTATGCCTGCTGTATTGACAGTCCACCATCATAATAATGCTAATGCTGTGTCTTCATTAGACAGTGGCGAAGGCATTGAGTTGCTACGTGAATTGTTTGTGAGGCTGCATGAGAAGTACCCAGGTGATGTTGGGTGTTTTTCCATCTACCTACTCAACTACTTGACACTGCAGCCTGGTGAAGCCATGTACCTTGGACCCAACATCATCCATGCATACCTCCTTGGTGGTGAGTTGGAAAGCAAATACTGTATGTGTGTATTTACTTAGTTGCAGTATGCAGGAACTGAGCTGAGCTCTTGTTGTCCTTTCTCCATATCTACTTTTACTCAGTCTAGTTTTAAAACACATCAGTGTTCTTTCCTCACACCATTGCCTCATCCATGCTGTTCCAAGTATGTACTGTACTTCTGTTTGAGAAGTTTTTTTTTTTTCCCCTCCCCCCCATCATTCACCCCTAACTGCTGGCTGACGTGTATAACCATCATGATTTTGGACACGGAGGAACGCCGGTTGACGTGTATAGCCACAAGTGTCTTCCCACCACCCTTTGAACTTTAACTTATCCTTACTCATCAACGGGATGACCTGGAGACGTTGGGATACTTTCATTTGAAAGAGCTAGTGTTGGTGAGTCTTATGTATCTTTAATTTTTTCTATAGCCATTATAGTTTGGCAGATATTAGGGTTTGAATTAAGGGTATTTTTTTTCCATCACGGATATCCCCTGTAGAGAGTAGTGTGCAACATCGGAAAACCTCCGGCGTGTAGGGGTTAAGGCACCTGCTTTTTCTCAGGTAGGTGGGGGTGCTCACCATCCACTCACTCAGTGTAGTGCTTCTCCCGGGTACCTGCCCTTTCCTGTCTTCCTTTCTTTTTTCCTTTTCTGTCTTTCTTTCCCCCATTCTTTCTTCTTCCTTCTCTCTATGGGTGACTCTGCACTGAGTGACAAGCCAAATGGTTTCCTGTACACCAGGAAACCATTTACTATGGTGGGTGGTAATCAAATACTATAACCAAATTATGGTGCCTGGTGGTTTAGCAAGTAATTAAGGCGCTCCAGTCAGATTGAGCCATTGCAGGTTTATATCCAAGGGGTGGTTGGGGTTTATTGCCCACGTAATGCCACTCAGTGATAAGTGAGGCTGGTCACTCTCATCTTCAGTGTCAGAACCAACTTGCCTAGCCCTGGGCTTCTACACTTCTCATGTGGCAACACTGGATTAGATGATGAATGAATGAAATAAATTCACGTACTCTTGTTCTTCCATCGTCAGTCAGAAAAGGATACTTTTTGTCCACCTGTTTAAATCCCCTCACACCTTTGAACATTTTAATAATATCTTCTCTCTCCTTTCTCTCATGTAGGGTTGGTAACTTCAGCTTCTCCAGTCTTTCCTTTAGAGAAAATTCTTTCAAGCTAATTATAATTCTCATAGCCACTCCTTGTATTTTCTCCAGTTTATCAATGTTTTTTCCAATGTGATGACAATACCTCTTCTGTGTATTCTGATCTTGGTCTTATCATGGACATTATGAACTCCCCCATCACCTCTTTATCCATGTAATTCTTTTTGCTGGTCAATAAATAATCAATATGCCCTTCCAGTAATTCTGTTTATATGTTTTTCTAATAATAGATCATCCTTTATGGTCACTCCTAAGTTTTTCTCTTCCGTTGTTTTGCTAATTTTTCATAATGTCCATTTTTTACACCTCACTTGATTTTTTTTTCCCCCTTCTCTCCCATTTCTCAGAATAGGTACTTTTTTGCACTGAAGTCCATCTTCCAGGTCTGATTCTCCAACCATGTACAGTAGAGACTCCTAAGTTGCATTATCCTGAATAGCAGATTCATAATACATGGCATCATCTTGAAACAGTTTGCAGTGTCAGTAACTCACAGAAATTACACAAAATTAACGAATGCAGCCTCAAAAGTGACTTGTTTCTGATGCCTTATGTAACACAGTAATCCCTAGATTTTCCTACATGATAGAGCCATTGGTGTATCCAGATACAGATGAAATCTGAACACAAAGCAATATCCTATCTACCGGTACCTTACTGATACCAACCTATATGTACAGTGTCCCACCTATTTGTGGCAGTGTTCTTCGGTCTTTCAGTTATTTAGACATCGAAACACATGGGAATATCCAGTGCACAGTACACTATATAATTCCTCAATTATCTAACTTAATAAAGCCAAAGGCATGTCTGGATAGTGGCTCCATCCAGACAGTGGACTTTTCCTCTGGCCTTGATTCGTACATGACCTAACTTTGAAAGCCAGTGTAAAAGACCATTACAGTACATCATTCAACACTTATTCCTGTTGTTTAATACTATTCTGTCTGGTCAAGCAGACCTATAAACCACAGCCAGGCAATTACCATGGTCAGGCAAACCCATCAACCACTGACAAGCAGACCTGGAGCGGTGGCATCTCCGTCATGGGTCCACGTCCAGAGACTGTCAAAGCGGATGAGGACAGCATGGGGGCCAAACCACCGCAAACTCCCCTGGCCCTTCGTGGGGCCCGAGAACCTGGAAGTGGCCTCGGTCACCTGGGCAAGTACCACATCTCCCAACACAACACACACAACAACACTGTTTTTTCTACACTGAGAAAAGACTCTCCAGTGGTCATTTCTCGAAGACTTCTAGCAGGTGACATCGAGAGCAATCCAGGACCCATTGACATATACATATGTCCAACATGCTCAAAATACATCACCTCGAGTCAACAGACACAGGGTTACAGTGCAGTTCTTGCAAGATCTGGACCCATTTCACCTGCACAACACTTGCATCCAGAGAATTTTTTTTTTTTTTTAAATAAATAACAGAACAGAGGAAGGAAAAACAAATGAATAAAAAATTTAAAAAATCCATACACCAGGTTACTGGTGTCCTCCATTCATGAAATATCTGTAACAGTTGGACTTGAACAGCTGTAGATTGAAGTATGGAGGGGAACAACTCTGTGGAAGTGAGTTCCAGAAAGATGCAGTTCGGGGAATAAAAGAATTCTGATAGGTGGAAGTTCTGCAGTATGGCAGTGTGACATTCCAGTCATGAGCGCTGCCAGATGCCCGTGTAGCACGAGGGAAGGCATGGAGAGGTGGCACAATGGATGATACTTTGTCTGAGCATTTGCGCTAAAAAAACAGTATCTGTAAAATAATGCAAGGGAGGTAACATTCCTTCTTACTCGTAGGGGAGGTAAATTATTTGTAATAGCAGGGTTATCAATAATTTCAACAGCTTTTTGCTGAATTTTGTCTAGTTGTTTTAATGCAACCTCTCCACATCCATTCCACAAGGGTGAGCAATATTCATGCTGAAAGCGCACATGACTTTTGTAGATTATAGCTATCTGCTCGTCAGCGAGGAAGTTACGGACTCTGTATAATAATCTAAGTTTCTTTGAGGCGGTTTTAGCAAGTGATCTGACATGAGAGGTCCAGCTGAGGGCACTGTTAAGTGAGATGCCGAGAATTTCAATACTTTTGTAGAGGGGAATATTAGTTGCACTGAAGGTAATATGTGAATCAGGCAGTGTCTGTCTATTAGTACATTGTATATATTTGGTTTTATTAGCATTAAATGAGACAAAGTTGTTTTGTCCCCATTCACTGATCATAAATAAGTGTTGATTTATGGAGATGGCTGTGCTGAGTTGAGAATTAGAAATATCAGACTTTGTAAATGGGTGTCTGAGTGTGAATGAACTGTGAAGTGTTGAGTCATCTGCATACGAATGTATGGGATTGTGGGTGACAGATAAGAGATCATTAATATGAACCAGGAACAGGGTTGGTGCCAGAACTGACCCCTGTGGCATGCCAGCGTTAATTGAGTGGAAATTGGAATATACATCGTCTACTTTTACTCTTATTTTTCTGTCGCTGAGATACAAGGCAAGCAGAGGTACAAAAGACGTTAGTCCAAAGCATGGGAGTTTGGACAGCAGGGAATGATGCCATACTCTATCGAAAGCCTTGGAAGTATCAAGGGCTACTGTGTGAGTTTCTCCATATAGGGTTGATTGATTGATGAATGTTATGAGTCAGGATATTACGTATGTCAATGATGGATCTTTCGTGGCGAAAACCATATTGTTTATCGATAATTAAGTTGTTGGATTCGAGGTGTTTAACTATATGCTTATTGATTAAAATTTTGAATACTTTACCAAGAGAAGATGTGACAGCTATTGGTCTGTAATCAAAGGGGTCAGAGGAACTTTCTTTCTTTGGAATTGGGTGGATATTGGCTTCTTTCCATGAATTTGAGAATGAAGAAGTACGTATGCATAGTCTGAATAGTTTAGCAAGAACAGGTGCAAGTTCTGGGGAACACTTTTTCAAAACTATTGGAGGAATTCCATCTGGGCCTGGAGCTTTGTTGGTAGGTAAATTGTCTAGGATGGATTTTACGTATCTTGTCTGTATTTTAAGTGGGACAAATTTGGGAGAGTCAAGTTCTAATACTGGGACGTTCTGGCTGACCTCCTCCAAGGTAGAATTTCTGGCAAACGTGCTGGCAAAGATATTTGCTTTCCTATGTGGGTCATTTGTAATGTTTCCATCTGAAGATTTTAGTGGGGGAATAGATGATGACTTGTTAAAGTTATTATTGAAAGAATTAAGAGTTGACCAGAATATTCTATTGTCATTAGGGTTTTTAAGTAGTTTTGATGCTTGATTGTGAAGAAAGTTTGATTTAGTGAGATTTATTACAGCATTTGCATGGTTTCTAGCAATTTTAAATTGACAGAGTGATTCAGATGTGTTTTATTTTAAGTAAGTGTTGTATGCTAATGACTTTTGGGCAGTTGCTATTGCACAGCTGCTATCAAACCATTTTGGAGAGTTCGATCTTTTAGTGAACTGTTGTCTTGATATGAACAAATCCATACCAGCTAGTATAAAATCACTAATATGGGACTGGGTAGAATTGGCATCACTAGAGAAGGGCTGCCATGGAATGTCAGCAAGATAACTTCTAAATCCATCCCAGTTTGCCCTCTCAAAGTGCCATCGGGTCATCCTGACAGGTTCAGAACGGGGAGGTTTGGGGGAGCTAACTAATGAGGCTTTGATGAGATTGTGGTCAGAGGATCCAAGTGGTGCCAGTACCTGTATCCTGTATTGATCTGGATTGTTTGTCAGGAATAGATCCATGAGATGAGCATTATGGTCAGGATTATCTGGTATTCTGGTTGGTTGCTTTACCAGCTGTGTGAGATTAAACGATTCTGTATATAGCTCGCACTCTAGACCAGCATCGTCAGTCCTGGCAGAATGCAATAACTATTCAACATTATATACGTTAAAATCACCCAAAATGGTAATTTTGGTACTAAGCGCAATGTTGAGGTTGCACAACTGTGTGGATATTGAGTCAAATACACTGGGTTTTGAAGAGGCATTGGGGGAGCAATAGACTACACAGATATATCTGGTAATAGTAATCCCTCCAATATCCAACGTAATAGAGCCAAAGGCATGTCCGGATATTGGTTTTGCTCGGATATTGGTCCTGAAGCTCCATCACTGGTTTTTCATGACCCTAACCTAACCTAACCTAAATCAGAAAACTACTTTCCTACTTCCCTAGTGGACATGGATAGCACTTATTTAGGTCCCTTTTCACATAAATAATACATACATAGCATGAATTTATTGAATTGTAACCAAAAAATGATGACTTAGGGGTGAGTGAGTCATAGGAGCTCAGAACTTGCCAGCATAGTATAAGTAAGTATCGGATATGGAAATCATCTTTTCTCACATTTTATGCACTAAATTATTGGATGCAAAGCATCAAATACAGTAAATGATGTTAATTGCTACCAGAAAAATGATTAGGTTACGTTAAGTTAAGTTAGGTTTGGTTAGGTTAGGTTAGGTTCACTGCTTCAACCTTTTTTCTAGCTGTTTTACTTAAGAACCATGCATGGAAAAATTAAATAGCAAGCAGGAAATTATGATTAACATTTAGGGTAATTTTTTAACACATGTACAGCATGATGAAAACAGGTTAGGCATGAAAATCTTTATGGTAACCATAGGTTCGATTAGGTTAGGACCGGGCATGAAATTCACTGCTTCAACCTTTTTTCTAGCTGTTTTACTTAAGAACCCTGCATGGAAATATTAAATTGCAAGCAGGAAATTATGATTAACATTTAGGGTAATTTCTTAACACATTAACAGCATCATGAAAACAGGATAGGCCTAAAAATCTCTATGGTAACCATAGGTTAGGTTAGGTTAGGACCGGACATGAAATTCACATCTTCCACCTTTTTTCTAGCTGTTTTACTTAAGAACCATGCATGGAAAAATTAAATTGCAAGGAGGACATTATGATTAACATTTTTGGTAATTTTTTAACACATGTACAGCATGATGAAAACAGGTTAGGCATGAAGTTAGGGTACTTACGAACAAAAAGTGGCCGTCCTGATGTAATAACCCATTCTATCATCTCAGACTCTGACAGGAAGACGTTGCACCTGACACACCTTTCCAACTGAGAATCACCAGCACTTCTCACCAACACTTTCACCAAGGTTTTTTTTTTATAACTGGAATAACATCACTTCACTGCACTGTACACAACAGTAAATTCCCGTGTGGTCTAGTGACGATCCCTGGAGAATTTAGTCGCTGTCAGAGTCCGAGATGAGCAGACGGAGGTGGCGTAGGGGCATCTTAGTGCGACGTGGTGATACACTATCCACTACAGAGGACTCCGAAGATAGACGCAAACTAACATCCAGTGGTGATTCAGCCGTGCCTGATGTGCTGGGCTGTGGAACGGAGCTAGAAGGCCTGTTTTGAGATGATGGTGTGGAGCGAGAGTGGACAACAGCAGGGTTGACTGGCCTGAAAAAACTCTCAATGGTTGTTTGACGCAGAGGACGATGATTTTGACGATTAATGATGCGTTGCCTGAAACCTCGCACTTGACTCGCCAATTCCAATGACCCCATCTCTCTGTCGCAGTCCGGGTGTTCTAGGTAGTCAAGGACGAACTCCACATAGTGCCGGATTGTGCTCAGCCTGGGGATCATTGGGGCAGTTGCAACCTGTGAGGAGTCCACATCATCGTCGCTGTCCTCATCAGAATCTTCCTGCTGGGTACTGGGACCAGCAACAGTAGATGCGATCTCGGTATCAGACATGATCTGATACCCAGGATCGCCCTCGTCGTCATCCAACCACTCGCGCACTTCGTCGACATCCACATCGTCTCCACTCATACGAAGCCTTGCATGAAAGTCATCCACGTCAGAACCCAGAAAATCGTGCACCACGTCACTTCCATGAAGTAGGCGAGACCAACCATTTTCTAAAGTCTTGACAGAGACTTCATTCCATGCATTTGCCCAGTTGTAGATGGCAGACTTGAGGGTGTATCGGCGAATGTTTTCGAGTGTTTTTTGTCCTCGCATGTCACGTCCTTCCCTGCGATTGTCCTCGTTCTCGTACACAACCATCACCTCGTCCAAAAACTTACGTCAGTATAGCCTCTTCATTGCCACAATCACTCCCTGGTCCATTGGTTGGATGAGAGCAGTTGTATTAGGTGGCGAAAACACACCTGATGCGACCATTTTCTGCCACCAACTCCTTGTCTGACGGATGCGCAGGTGCATTGTCAAGAATCAGGAGGGCCTTTACCTGGTCTCGTCAGATTTTCAGTGTCTCCATCTGATAACGAATGACCTCCTTAACAAAGTGTTGGTGGAACCAATTCTTGAAGATCTTGGTTGTGAACCAAGCCTTCAGAGAATGATACCACACGACAGGAAGGGCATTCATTAACCCACGAAGGCACCTAGGCTGCTTTGCATGGCCTACAATAACGGGCTTGAGCCGGTGCATGCCGTTAGCATTGGCACAGCACAAAGCAGACACACGTTGCTTCGAGAGCTTGGGACCAGGTAAACGCTTCTCTGTCTCCTCAGCGAGAGTGTTTGTGGGTATTGAACGATAAAATAGGCCAGTTTCGTCAGCGTTGTAAACTTGACCGAGAGTGAGGCCCTCCCTATCAATCAAGCCATTCACCTTCTGCCGAAACTGTTCTACTCCTTCGTCGTTAGTGTCCAGAGCTTCGCCATGGGTCTTACGGTTGGTAAGTCCGTGTCGTAACTTAAACGCGAAGAGCCAACCTTCAGATGCCTTGAAGTCTGGGGCATCGTGTAGCCTTGCGAACTTTTCAGCAGCAGCTTTCAGCTCCGTTCCACGTACCAACACACCAGCAGCTCGTTGTTGTCGATACGAAATCAATGTGGAGCGGTCGATGTCTGCATACTTAGGAGTAAACATCACCTTCCTCTGAACGTTTCATCTGGTCTTCGATGCGAAATCAGCCGTGTACTGCTGTAGTTTGTCTCGGGACTTCTTGATATCAAACAAGGTGGAGCGAGAGAGGTTGAACTCACGTACGATGCGCCCTGTTGACCAGCCGGCGTCCACCTTGTCCAACATCTGCCTCTTCTTCTCCAGAGTCAGAACCACTCTCTTCCTCTTCTCAGGAGGCGGGGCCATCATCACACACAAGATGAAGAAGGTGAAGAGCAGTATCAAGCACTGTAGGAGGTAGGGTATCACCACAAAAGCAATCACTTCGGCCGCCATTTTCGGAGTTGTTCACGAGGGAGGAGGGGAGTGGGTAATGGCGACCGATAGTGGCGTCACGAGTGTAAACAGAGGGGATCGGCGCGCACTGGAAATTCAAACTGATGCGGTCCCAAAAAATCGAAAATTAATCGATTTTTTCGGATTTTTTTGCATTTTAGGGGTTGGGCAGCCCAGAATGTCCGGTTAGTGAGTATGTCCGGTTATTGGACATCCGGATATTAGAGGGATTACTGTATTTAAATAATTTAGTTTGTACAATGAGTAATCAAAATTGGATGAAGTGAAGTTTAAGATAGTATCTACTGCATATTAAGATTTAAAATAACAGCAGGTGCCGCCCTTGTTACGGAAGTTTGTGAGAAGATGGTAACCGGGAAAACAAAATGGAGATATTTCAGTATGGGGTGAGATTTGTGGTTCTGTGAGGAATAGGGCCAGAGGGGATATGGAGCGTAGGAAAAAATGAACTGAATTTATGTTGGTCCAAAGGCCACGGATATTTGTAAAGAATAAGGCTGCACCTTCACTTTTCTGCCGATGAGCAAGATTGGAAATTGCAATGGTCGCTGCCGGCACAGTCGCATGATGGCGACCGGGAGGACCCTGTGCCGCCAGCCCTACCCTGCCGGAGGTGGCAATCCGAGGTACCACCTCTTTTGACAGTATTATTGCAGCGGCCATTGCTAAGAGAGTGTGGTATCTTATGCACATGTAGTGTGGTGTAGACTGTTGAAGATAAAGGTATTAAGAGAGTATGCTGACCTACTTTCTGTGTAAATGAGGCACTGAAAATGTCCAGCAAAGGGAGATGGTCAGGATCGAGTCCTGAGGGCTGGTGAAACAGGAGTTCCAGCTCTCCCTATTAACAGCTTGCCATCCACCTCGGCAGTACTGCCCTGGTCAACTGGTGCTACAGTCTACTTCACACTCTAGACCACAAACATGTGGACCTGCTCCTTATGCTCCTTCCTCCCACCCCTTAACCTCCCCACCAGCCCCTCTCCTACTTACTCTCTCCACACCTTCTCAGCCTAACCCTCCGATCCTTCCCACACCATCCAATTTCCCAGCCCCCCCCAACCCCAATCTCAGTCACAACCTTCTCCTACCCCTTCTCCTTCACCCACACCCCCACCCACCCCTCTGTGCTGCAGCACCCAACAGACATCGTATCTACAACATTAACATTCTTCAAGTAAATGTAAATGGCATAAACAAAAAACAAGAACTCACAATTCATCAAACAACAAAACATGCACATCACCATCTTACAAGAAACAAAACTACACAGAACACATACATTTCATAATTTCACCACAATCAGACAAGACCGGGCCAACAGTGGCGGCGGTGGACTCATTACCCTGGTACACCAGTCCATCAACTTTTCAGATACTAGTGTACACACAAAATCACTTCTCCCCCCACATGACACCACATGTGGAGAGAGTGGATCGAGGGGAAAGAATTGCTGAATCAGTGGCGAAAAGGAGACCAACCTATTGTGATTATGTGGTTGAGAGCATGAGTGGTGGTCCCGTCGGATATTAGTTTAAAAAAAACGCAGATTTTGGCCATAAAATACAAGATATAGTGAAAATAAAGTCTCCATATGTTTGAGTCATGGTGGAGAGAGACGGAAGATTGTTTACAACTGGGGGAATTTGAGGGCTTCACCGATGTTGATATAAAGCTTTACACTGAGTGACAAGCCAAATGGTTTCCTGTAAGCCAAGAAACCATTTACAACGCTGGGTGGTAACCATATAACCAAACCATACGTGCTCCCAACGTGTCAACAAGTGGGTTGGTGGAGGGTTAGTGCCCCTCCCCATAAAATAAATAACTCAAAGTCAAATGGCCACCCCTTACGGGATTATGGTGTCTGGCAATAGATAGATAGATAGATAAGCTGAACCAAACAAGAATAGCAGGAGTAGCGAAAACGGCAGAGAGGAATGTCCAGGAGTTAAAAAAGGTATGGGAAGTAATTAGACAGCTGCAGGAACGGACCTTAGAGCAAGAGAGAGAGATCAAAGTCGTACAGAATAAACTAGAAAAAGTTTACACACGTAGTGATGAATGAGAAAAAGAAGTCACAGAATTGAAGGCGAGTAACAAATTTGCATCAAATGAAATAAAACAGCTCAAGAGGGAGAATAAGAGGCTGGAAGAAGAAAGGGACAGAATGAAAAGTAAACTAGATGAGTACGAATCAAAATCGAAGATTCATGATGAGCATATTAAGGAAATCAACGAGCAACATAAGGGGTGGAAGAAAATACAGGAGGAAGGAAATGTAAATTTGAAGGAGATCATAGAACAACAAAGCAAGGAAAAAGTGGAGAAGGAAGTGGTTAGGGTACTAAGAAGTAGAGAATCTTTGGTCAGGGATGTAGCAGACAAGAAAAAATGTGTGATAATCTCAGGAATAAAAGAAAAACGTATGACAGTAAGATCCGAAAGATAGAGAGAACTGAGCAAGGCTAAAGAAATAATATCAGTGGTTGTGGAAGGTAACAATGAAGCCCAAGAAGAGATTGAAGTGTTTAGGTTAGGAAAGTACGAGGAAGGTGGGGCAAGGCCATTGAAAGTAAAGTTTCAGTCCCAGGTAATGGTGAATGAAATCATAAATAGAACGTGGAAATTGTCAGATAAAGAGGGGTTTAAAAATGTTTGGATAAGAAGGGATGCAAACAAAGAAAGAGCTAAATTGAAGGAGTTAGTAAAGGAAGCAAAGATAAAAAACGAACAGCGAACAGAGGAAGAGAAGACAGTGTTCTATTGGAGAGTTATAGATCAGAAATTGAGAAAGTGGTACCGACGGAGGGAAGGAGAGAAGAGAGTATAAAAAAACGATGAAAAAAGTTTGAAAGTGGCATACACAAACATTAATGGACTAATATCGGTAAGGTCAGAAATCAATGATTTTTTGAGGGTGCACGTACCTGATGTTATGTGCTTTGTAGAGACTAAATTGAAAGAAGATATTGATATTCATATGGGAGATGGGAAATACAAATTATGGAGAAGAGACAGAAAAGAAAAAACAGGTGGAGGAGTGATGATAGCAGTGAAGGACAACATAAATGTAGATACTGTGGAAATGGCAGAGGGCAGGGCTGAAGCGATAAATATGAAATTAGAAACTGGGGAGAATGGTAAGAGAGATATGGCAGTGGTATATGTTCCCCCTAAGACGAGAGCATGGAATGATGATGAATACCAGGAGATGTTGTCAGACATGGTTAGTTATTTACAGAAAGTGATTGAGAAAAGCAACAATATAATCCTAATGGGTGACTTTAATTGTAAAGAGGTGAACTGGGAGGAATGGGACTCAGGAGGCAGCGAAGATTCGTGGGGTACTAAATTGTTAAATATAGCAATGAATAATGTAATGACGTAGTGGGTCAAAGAAGAGACACGATTCCGAGGTGATGACATACCAGCAAGATTAGATTTGCTACTATCCAAAGAACCTGATGTAACTGAATCTTTGAAATATCTGTGTCCTATAGGAAAAAGTGATCATGTAGTCATTGAGTTCCAGATGATAATAGGGAATGTGGTGCCAAGAGATGAGTTTTATAGGCAAGGAAGATACAACTTTGGGAAAGCAAACTTTGCAGAATTGAGAAAATTTTTCGAAAATGCAGATTAGAGAAAATTCAGAGACAAAAGAGATACAGAGGAAGTGGGATATCTTTTTAGACCTCAATAATTTGTGAGTGGAAAAATATGTGCCAAGAGTAAGGGGGAAAGAAAACAGGAAAAAGGAGTGGTTTAATAGAAGATGTATGACAGCAAAAAAAGAGAGGGACATTGCATGGAACAACTGGAGAAAGAGAGGTAATAATAGAACAAAGGAAGAATATAGAACTGGGAAAGAAAACAGGAAAAAGGACTGGTTTAACAGAAGGTGTATGATAGCAAAAGAAGAGAGGGACATTGCATGGAACAAATGGAGAAAGATAGGTAATAACAGAACAAAGGAAGAATATAAAAGTACTAGAAATGAATATACAAGAATACGTAGAGAGGAAGAAAGGAACTTTGAAAAAGGTATAATTAACAAATGTAAGGACGAACCCAAATTGTTTTATATATTTGTTAATGGCAAATTGAAGCAAAAGGAAGGAATCATCGGACTGAAAGTAAAAGGAGAGGTCTACAAGGATGCGATATTGCAAGCTGAAATAATGAACAAATGTTTCCAATCGGTTTTCACTAAGGAAAGGGAATTTGTGGAAGGGGAGGGAGTGATTAGAAATGTAGTGATAAAAGATATAAAAGTGGAAGTGCAGGAAGTGTATAAATTACTGGAAAATCAAGATGTAAGGAAAGCCCCAGGACTGGATGGAATCTCTAATTGGGTACTGAAGGAATGCAGAGAACAACTGGCAGATATGATTCACAGTTTAATTGTGTATTCCCTGGAAGAGGGGAAAGTGCCTCGGGAATGGAAGAGGGCAAATGTGGTACCAGTCTATAAGGGAGGAAACAAGGAAGAACCCCTGAATTATAGACCAGTGTCTCTAACCAGCATGGTCACAAAATTGTGTGAGAGAATCCTGAAAGATAGATGGATAAAATATCTGGAAGAGATGAATATTTTGACTGAAAGTCAGTTTGGATTCAGAAGTGGGAGGCCATGTGTTTCCAACTTATTGAGCTTTTACTTAAGGGCAATTGATGTGCTACAGGAGAGAGACAGTTGGGTGGATTGTGTGTATTTAGATCTGGAGAAGGCCTTCGACAAGATACCCCACAAGAGACTAATATGGAAATTAGAGCATATCGTAGGACTGAAGGGAAGCTTCCTGGAATGGATGAGAGACTTTTTGAGTGACAGACAAATGAGGACAGTAATAAAGGACAGGACATCTGGATGGAGGGAAGTAACAAGTGGTGTCCCACAGGGCTCGGTGTTGGCACCAGTAATGTTCCTGATTTACGTAAATGATATGGTAGATGGAGTGAACAGTTACGCAAGTCTGTTTGCTGATGATGCATGATGCAAAGATCTTGAGAAAGGTAGAGGTTGAAGAGGACTGTAAA
>JAGKTI010024398.1:0-14398 GCA_018397915.1 Birgus latro | reverse complement strand
TGTGTGTGTGTGTGTGTGTGTGGTAGGGAAGTGTTGTTTATGGTGAGGTGTGGAATGTGACTGTTCTGCTGTCCAGTTAGTGAGAAGGGTCACTGTAGATTTGGCTGGGGCTATATTGAGCCCGTTTGTGGTGAACCATTCGTGTATTGTGTTAAGGTAAGGTTGAAGGATGGGTGCATCTGCATTTGCATTTTGGTGTGTACATGTAAGCATTATGTCATCTGTATAGGAAGCTATGTGTATCTGTGGTGTGTGGGGTGTGAGTATGTCATGCATGTATAGGTTAGAGAGTGTAGGGGACAAAACAGATCCTTGGAGGAAGCCATTTGTGAAGTTTCCGATATTCGAAGACTGACTGGCAAATGTTACATGTGCACATCTGTCTGCTAAGTATTTTGCCAGCCATCTTTTTGTGTTATTGTGCATGTTTGTGTTGAATATTTTGTTTGTGAGGTTGTGGCGGGGGATGGCATCAAAAGCTTGACTAATGTCTGGTGTGACTAGGAGTGTTCTGTATGGTGGCCTAGCTGAATTCATGCCATCAAAAACTCTCTGTGTAAGGTCTGTAAGAAGAGTGTTTGTGGAGTGTAGTGGCCTAAAGCCATGTTGTGATGGGGCTAGGGGTGTGTGAGGTGTAACTAGTTGTAGTACCAGTCATTCAGTGACTTTGGAGGGGGTGCAGAGGAGTGTGAAGGTAACGTGGGGTCTTTGTTGGGTTTGGGGATAGTGATGATAATGCCCTGCTTCCAGATGTTGGGTACTATGTTCTGTGAGTAGCTGTAATTTGACATGTTGGTGAGTGCTTGTATGCCTTGTGGTCCAAGGTGTTTAAGGTGATTGTTGTTTAAGTTGTCTGGTGAGTGCTTAAGGTTGCTAATAATGTGCTTCGTCTGGTTGTAAGTGAAAGGTGCGAAGTCTGGGTCTGTGGAGAACTGTCTCTCACGTCGGAAGATACGTCGGTCGTCACGATGGGGGTTTAGATGGCTGACGTGAAAAGTGTTTGCTTGTTGTTTGTTTAAAGGTATGGTGTCTGTTCTTGTAATGGCAGCATGTGACTACGTAGTGTTGCTGTTGGAGAGTGTGAGGCTGTTTAGTGTTTTGTAGAGTTTGCTGGTGTTTGTTTTGCGGTCAAGTGTTTGGAGATAATTATTCCAGTTTATTGTTTGCTGTTCTGATAGTTTATTGTTTATCTGAGTGTTGAGTGCTTGTATATGTTGTATGGTGTCTTGTGTATGGGGTGTTGGTGAGTGTCGTAGTGCATCCTGTTGACTGATGAGGCCTTGAATTTCTGGTGTGAAGTTGGGGTTGTGTCTCTTTCTGTTGTCTCTAGGGATGAGTCTTTTGTCTACGTTGTGTATAATTGTACTGAAAGTGTGCACAGCAGTGTTGATGTTTGTGATGGATGTACTGTTTAATGTTTTGAAATGTTGTTCTGTTTCAGTTGTGAAGGCCTCCCAGTTGGCTCTCTTATAATTAGTGTATGTGTGTCTGTGGCAAGCTGGGGTAATTCTGGTTTTGGTAGTGATGATGATTAGGAGGTGATCAGATCCAAGGGTTTTGACCACTCTCCAGGATGTTGTGGGGGAGAGGTTTGGGGAGCAAAAGGTGATGTCTGGGGATGATGGGAGGAAGAGGACTACGTGTGGGATACAAATATGTTGATGGAGATTATTTAGTATGAAAGGATGATCTGTTTGGGATTGTAGTACCAGCCCTCTGTGTCAGGGTTGTTGATATGCCAGGCCAACGCCTTGGTGTTGAAATCACCACCCAGGAATGTGTTGGGTATGCTAGTGATGTGGTGTATTGGTGGAGAGTAATTGTGTGGTAGTGGGGGACGACTGGGGGGGAATGTATGGGTTGGTGATTGTTGTATGTGATTTGTTACCAGTGCATATTTTAATTGACTGTATTTCTGTTGTGGTGCCATGTGGGGGGAGAAGTGACTTCATTTGTGCACTGGTATCTGAAAAGTTGATTGATTTGTGTACCACGGTGATGAGTCCACCGCCACCACTGTCGGCCTGGTCTTGTCGAATGGTGGTGAAATTATGAAATGTTGGTGTTTTTTGTGTTCTGTGTTTCTTGTAGGATGACAGTGTGTATGTACTGTTGTTTGATGAACTGTGTGAGTTCTTGTTTTTGGTGTTTATGCCATCTATGTTTAATTGAAGGATGTTTATGTTGTGTGTGCGATGTGTTGGCTGCAGCAGCACGGGGGGGAGATGGTGGTGTGGGTGGAGGGGAAGGGGTAGGAGAAGGCTGTGATGGAGGTAAGGGATGGGGTTGATTAGGATGAGGTGGAATGGGAGGGGCTGGGGGATTGGATAGTGTGGGAAGGATTGGTGGGTTAGGCTGCATGAGGAAGTGTGGAGGAAGTAGGAGTAGGGTTGGTGGGGGGGGGGTTAGTGGGTGGTGGAGGGGAAGGAGCATAAGGAACAGGTCCAGGTGTCTGTGTAATGTTTTCTGGATGCAAGTGTTGTGCAGGTGTAATGGGTCCAGTTCTTGCAGGAATTGAACTGAAATGAACCCTTTGTTTGTCGACTCGACGTGATAGGTTTTGAGCATGTTGGACATATATATTTGTTGGTGGGTCCAGGATTGCTCTCAGTGTCCCCGGCTAGAAGTCGTCGTCGAGAAATGACCACCAGGGAGTTATTTCTCGGTGTAGAAAAACGGTGATGTTGTATGTGTTGTGGTGAGAGATGTGGTACTTGCCCAGGCGACCGAAGCCACTCCCAGGTTTTCGGGCCCTGTGAGGGGCCGGGGGTGGGAGTATTGCGGTGGTTTGGTCCCCATGCTGTCCTCTTCTCTTTGACAGCCTCTGGGGGGCAGACCCATGGCGAAGTCACCACCGCTCCAGGTCCAGGAGGCGACAGTAGTCTTGGCATGTAGGGTGGGCCACTCCCGCAATGCATTGTAATTGGCTTGCATGTGTTCATGTGTTGTTGGATCTGCCCGTGCACCAATTAGGTTCCGTGTCTGAACCGGATGATACACATTACTACCAAAAAATGCATAGTATCACGACTGATTCCTGTTTCGGCACCGAATACTGCAAAATTCCGCTAGATATTGTTTTAATAGAGCCAAGCTAAGAGAACCAGATATTGCATTGGGCCAGATACTGTGACAAAGGAAAACTGAGAATTAATTGTATATTTATATATATATATATATTTATATATCCAGGGGCAGGATCCAACTGCTAGCTGGCATGTTCCCCAGTGATAGATAGAGGAAAGTCTTGGAGGTACCATCGTAAACGGCGTGGACCATGGGACCCCTTATAGAAATGTCAGGCTCCACCGAATATACTGAACAAGGAGGTACTGTACAAAAATTAAATTTCACCAGAACTATGTGGCAGGGAGGTGAGATTATTTGCCACAGTCCCGCCAACCAAACATGAATTCTACTGTTAATGTTTTCATGGGTTTTCCTGTTGGTTACAAATCTACTAAAGGTCCAACCGCACTGCCTCCTGTGCTTACAGGCAGTGTGTCACCGAAAGTGAGTAGGCACTGTCTCGGCAATTCAGAGACTGGGACACTGAACCAATTGAAATCCAGGAAGATCTACATGTACAATGTAAGACGCCTCGCAGAAGATTATGAACTTGATACCTTAATACATGAATTAGAAAACATTAGTTGGAATATTGTAAGTCAGAGTGAGATCCACTGAAAAGAAGAAAAATTAATTCACTCCAAGACAGCAACTACATGTATTCCTACAGAGGTTGGCAAAATGAAAGAGTTAGTGCTGTAGGATTTCTAGTTAGAAATCTTGCAGAGAACATTGTTAAATTCAGCAGTGTGTCTGACAGACTACCATGGATTGTAATCAGACTGGGCAAAAGATAAACACTGAAATTAAAACAAGTAAATGCACTAACTTCTCAAAGCTCAGATGAAGAAACACAAACAGTCTATGATGACATCTCCCACATTATGGATGAAGAAAAGACCAGATATACTACACTCAAAGAAGACTTCAATGCAAGAGATGGAATATCGAAAAATGGATAGGAATGTATGGGAAAATTAGGAATGGGAGAAAGGAAGGACAATGATGAAATGGTGGCAAATTTTGCTGAAATGTATAACATAAGAATAATGAACACATTCTGACCAAAGAACAGGGAGAAAATGTTTCATTACAGCAGATAAGAATAATATAAATTTCACAGTTATCAACAAATGGTGGGTAGCACAACCAGATTCAATTTCAGAAGTGGAAAAAAAAAAAGTGGTTAAAAAATATATATATTTTTTATTTGTTCGACTAGGCAAAGGCTTCACGGCTATCCCCAGGGCATATGCCCAAGGCCCAGTAGTCCTCCTACAGCTTCACATGTCACCACCTCGGCACTAACACCCACCGTCCATATTGAATACATGCTAGGGCTGTCTCATACAGGACTAGTGTACTGGTATTAGCAGGGGTGTTTTTACGACATGTCAGCGGGTCATGGAAAATCAGTAAAGTCTACTTTTTATGAAAATCAAATCCATAAATTGTTCCCTGCCCCAGCAGGGATTTGAACTGGGATCCGTTAGGACAGCAGGCCACCTCTCTACCGATTGAGCCACAGCCTCCCCCAAATAAAAGCAAGCAAAAATAAGGCAGCCTTTCAGTTAAAAATAGGCAACAGATTTCAGACTCTAAGTTATGCTGAGTGTGACACTACTAGATGATACACTAACAAAAGCGCTAAGAGAATCAGTGCAGGTTGTAGGGAATGCTAAGAGAATCAGTGCAGGTTGTAGGGAATGCTAAGACAACCAAAGCTAAAACGTATTAAAAAAAATGACCCTCTATCTCGTGAATAGAAGAAAGGAGATGAAAGTGAAAACAAAGATGAAACAGAAAGAACAGAATGAAATAAGCTTATCAACAAGAGACAAAGAGAAGAAATCAGAAAGAGAAACATGGATCGCATCAAAGAAACAATTATAAAAGGACAAAAGTCTGAAACAGATCTGAATTAAGATGGTACTAAGAAAGCAACAAATTGACAGACACGGTGAAGCCATTAAATGCAGAGATGGAACGGCGAAGAGAGTTGAAGGATTTTGCAAATAACTGTATGTATCAAAGACAATAGTACCAAGAGATATTTTCTCAGCTGACAAGTAATATACCAGGGATAACACCAGGCGAGGTAAGCAATTCTCTTATAAGTATGAATAATGGGATGGCCACAGAAGATGGCATAGTACCAGATTTACACTTGGATGCACGAGAAGAAGTACTAAGTTGGCTTGCCCACTTATTTACTCAATGTATAAAGAAGAAAATTCCCAAAATGTGGTGTAATGCAATAATTATTTTGTTTTACAAGAAAGGAGACTAAAAATAATCTTAGTAACTATGGACCCATTAGCTTTTTACCAATTATTTACAAACTCTTCACTGAAGTCCCTGCAAACAGAATAACAGAAAATTTGGAAGAAAACCAACCTCGTAAGCGGACAGGATACCGAAGCAGATATTCGACTACTGATGATTTAAACACAGTGAATCAACTGAGAAAACTACAGAATATATTAAACCACTGAACTAAGGTTTTGTTGTTCACGAAAAGGCTTTCGATTCAGTGGGGCATGTAACAATTATAAATTCACTGCAGGAACAAAAGTATATGCGAACATTGTAAAACTGCTCAAAAACATACATAAAGAGGGAACTGCTTCAGTTAAATTACATAATGACTCGGAAAAAATTAAGATTGAGAGGGGCGGATGTCAGGGTGATACAATTTCACCAAAATTATTTACAGCATGCCTAGAAAGCACTTTCAGAAAGCTAGACTGGGCTAACATGGAGTTAACTTAGGTGGAGAAAACCTATACCATTTAAGATTTGCAGATAACACTGTCCCTAACCTCGAAAATGGAGACATTGCATGAAATGTTGAATGACCTAAACAGAGAAAGTCTCAAAGTAGGACTAAAGATGAACTGGATTAAGACTAAAGTAATGTTTAATCCAGATTCACCAAAGAGTGTCATCAGACTAAGCGAAGAAATTCTTGAAGTAGTCGTGGAGTATAATTACTTGGGGCAAATACTAAAACTAACCAAAAAACCATGATGGCAAAATATTACTTTTGAATGGAAAGCTTTTAGTAAACAAAGACATCATGAAAAGTAACTTGTCAGTAAGTATGAAACGAAAAGGATATAGCGAATATATGATCCCAGCTATGATGAACGGTTGTGAGACCTGGAAACTGAAAAAATCGATGGAAAATCAACTAATCCGTTCTCAGAGAGCAATAGGAAGGTCAATGGTGGGAATATCTTTAAGGGACAGGAACAAATCAACTCGGGATAAAGTAGACTGAAGTCTGTGGCGGGGGGGGGGACATAATCTGGCCGCACTATGGGGTGGTACTACTACTCTGCGGCCAGATTGTGTTAGGAAGAATCGTATTCCTTGCGCGTCGTAAAAGGCGGCTAAAAGGGGCGGGGTGAGGGGACTAGGGAACCCCTCCTCTGTTTTTAAGTTCCTAAAAAGAGACAGGCCAGAGAAAGGGATGGGGGATCGAGTTAACCCCATTCCCTGAAGGTTGGATCTATGAATGTGCGTGGATGTAGTACGATTGAGGCTAAAAGGGAGGAGATTGGGAGACTGTTTGTGAGAAGAAAGTTGGATGTGTTAGCTTTAAGTGAAACAAAGATGAAAGGGAAAGGTGAGTCTACGTCTGGAAGTGTGAATGGAAGATTGTCAGGTGTTGATAGAGGAAGGGCAAGAGAAGGTGTGGCCTTGTTAGTGAGCCCGGAAGTACAGCAGTGAGTGACTGAATGGAAGGAGGTGTCATCGAGACTGATGTGGGTGAAAGCGAAATTTGAACATACGTTGTGGGTATTTGTGAGTGCATATGACCCTGGTGGTGAAAGGGATGAAGAAGAGAAGGAGTCTTTCTGGAATGATGATGATGAGTGTTTGCAAAGCTTTGGAGCGAATGTGAATGTGGTAATGATGGGGGATCTGAATGCAAGAGTGGGAAATGTAGCAGTTGAAGGTGTAGTTGGTATGAATGGTGTGCCTCGAAGAAATAAAAATGGGGAACGAATGATAGGTGTATGTGTTGAGCGAGAGATGGTGATTGGGAATACCTTGTTTGAGAAGAAAGACATTTATAAGTATACATGGGTGAGACAGGAGGGTGGAAGGGTTGCTGACAGAGCATTGATGGACTATGTGGTTGTGTCCAGGAATGTAATAGGAAGATTGTTGGATGTGAGAGTTTTGAGAGAGGAGGGTGGAGATATGTCTGACCACTACCTGGTGGAGGGAAAGTTGAGAGTAGGTAAGAGATGGGTGAGAGCTAGGAGAGTTAGGTGTGACAGGAAGGTTTTGAAAGTGAGTGAGTTGGATAAAAAGGAGAAAATGATAGAGTATCAGGAGAAATTGAGAGATAAGTGGAATGCAGTGAAAGATCAGGAGAGTGGTAGTGTGGAGGAGGAATGGCAGTTGTTTAAGAGTGCTGTGGTGGGGCATGTGGAAGAGGTGTGTGGTGTGAGATGAGTAGGTGGTGATGTAAGAAAGGGAAGTGAATGGTGGTGCGAGGAAGTAAGTATGGCTGTGGCTGAGAAGAGACATGCATATGAAGTGTGGTTGCAGAGGAAGGATGAGGAGTCATATGAGAGGTACAAGGAAAAGAGGAATAGGTCGAGAAGGTTTGTGCATGATGCTAAAGTGGCAGCAGATGAGAGGTGGGGTAGGCAGTTGACTGAAAATTTTCAAGAGAATAAGAAAACGTTTTGGAAGGAGGTGAAAAGGGTGTGAAAGGGAGAGTCTGGGAAGGAGGAGCGAGTAAAAGCAGAGGATGGAAGGATGTTAATCGAGATGGATGCAGTAAGGAAGAGATGGGCGGAGTATTTTGAAAGACTGTTAAATGTAGAGGAGGAAAGGGAGGCTGAGATTGTGGCAGATGGAAGGGTGCAAGGAATAGATGTGTTAGGAGAGCTGAATGAATCTTTGATCACGATGGAGGAAGTGTAAGAGGCAGTAAAGCATATGAAAACAGGGAAAGCTGCAGGTATGGATGGGTGTGCTGTGGAATGCCTGAAAGGTGGTGGAGCGACTATTGTTGACTGGTTAGTAAGATTGTTGAATGTATGCTTTGTGCAAGGTATGGTGCCAATTGACTGGGCAAGTGCTTGTGTGGCCCCATTGTATAAAGGTAAGGGAGATAAGTATGAATGTACTAGCTTTAGAGGTATAAGTCTGTTGAGTGTTGTAGGTAAGGTGTATGGTAGAGTGTTAATTAATAGAGTTAGAAAGGGTACAGAGAGAGTGATTGGTGATGAGCAGTGTAGCTTTAGGAGAGGGAGGGGATGTGTGGATCAGGTGTTTGCTGTGAGACAGGTGTGTGAAAAGTTTTAGTGAAAGGTAAGGATGTGTTTTGGGCATTCATGGATTTAGAGAAAGCATATGATAGAACTGAGAGGGAGGCTTTGTGGAATGTTTTAAGATTGTATGGGCTTGATGGCAGGTTACTAAAAGGAGTGAAAAGTTTTTATGTAAATAATAGAGCGTGTGTAAGAGTGGGAAATACTGTAAGTGATTGGTTTCCCGTGAGAGTGGGGCTGCGGCAGGGATGTGTGATGTTGCCTTGGTTGTTTAATATTTATATGGATGGTGTTGTAAGGGAGGTGAATGCAAGAGTGTTAGGTGGAGGACTGAGTCTGGTGAATGATGGCAGAGTGGAATCTGAAGCAGCTGCTGTTTGTGGATGATACTGCACTGGTGGCTGATTCAGAGGAGGGATTGAGACAGTTGGTAGAGGAGTTTGGGAGGGTGTGTGAAAGGAGGAAACTGAAAATAAATGAGAATAAGAGTAAAGTGATGAAGTGTACGAGGTTTGTAGATGGTAGGAGGATGAATATAGTTTTGAATGATGAGTTGCTTGAGGAGGTAGAGTGTTTTAAGTATTTAGGGTCACATGTTGCTGTGGATGGAAGAATAGATGCAGAAGTGAAGTTTAGAATGAATGAAGTTGGAAAGGTGCTGGGAGGAATGAAAAAAGTGTTTAGATGTCGTTCATTTAGAACGGATGTAAAGAGAAGGCTGTATGAGGGTATTGTGGTACCGACTGCATTATATGGGGCTGAAACATGGAATATGGGTGTAGCAGAAAGGAAAAGTTTGAATGTAATGGAGATGAGGTGTCTGAGGAGTATGTGTGGAATGACGCGTATGGATCGAGTGAGAAATGATGAAGTGCGAAGGAGAACTGGAATTGTTCAGGAGATGGCTGATCGAGTTCAGCAGAGGGTGTTGCGATGGTTTGGGCACATGGAATGGAAAATGAGCGACTGGTGAAAATGACAACTAGATCTCATGTAAGAGGTGTAAGGCTTAGAGGAAGACCACGAATAGGATGGATGGACAGTGTGAAGAGAGTGTTGCATGCGAGAGGGTTGTCTGTTGAGCAAGGAAGAGTGGCTGTGCATGATAGAAATGAATGGAGGGAAATTGTGAATGAATAAATGATGACGCAGCCCTGAGGGGATATTCTCCCGCATTTTGTCTGATCAGCTGATCAGGTCAGGAGTGGGTAAGGGGCTGGGTCCATTATGATGTGGCAGAGGTAAACCAGCTTTGCTGTCGGGCCCTGCTGCGGATGTCACTGACTGCACTATGTGGTTGACCCTCATGCTGTGTGGTGCAGTGAGGATCTGTCCCTTCTCCCCTTTGGGGCTAAGATGCGAATGAATGTGTATGAGTGGATGAGTTAATTGGTAGTGTGTTGACCTGTCTCGGCTACCTCCCTTTTCTTGGGGGAAGCAGCCTAGGTATATAGATAAATAGATAAAAGAACAAAAATGGAGGTGGGGAGGTAATGTTGCAAAAATAAGGGATAACCGATGGAGCAAGAGGTTGACTACCTGGACTCCGAGAGACTGTAAGGGTAGCAGGAAAAAAAAAAAAAAAAAAAACAGATAGAAGGTTAGGAGATGAGACAGAAAAGTTTGCAGACAAAACTTGGCAGAGAATGAAGCAATCAAGGAATTCGTCCCAGTTGGGAATCAAACCTGAGACCTCTAGACAGAAGTCAGGCACAGTTACCACTACACCACGGCGTAATGAAAGCCAAGCCACCTGGATTCTATGAAGAACCAACCAAATCCGTTATAAGAGGATATTTTTCAATCCCACCCCATATGATGATCAATATTTAATTTCATACACATCAGGATTTTCGCTTAGCTCCATGCAACTCGGCAAATGACAGCTAATGCTAATACTAATACTAATACCAATACACCAGTCCTGTATGAGACAGCCCTAGCATGTATTCAATATGGACGGTGGGTGTTAGCGCCGAAGTGGTGACATGTAGAGGTGTTGGTATGTAGGAGGACTGCTGGGCCTTGATAGCAAGCTATGAAGCCTATGCCCAGAAGTCAGACACATAAAAAAAAAAAAAAAAGTTTTAATCTATCCCAGTCAGTACACAGGCGTCTTCTTATAGAAGAAGACGCTAGTGTACACAGTCTGGTCTGACTAAATGTGAAATGAAGGATATAAGTAAAATACAGAATAGTGAAGCTTCTCCTCAACCTCACCTGGGCCAGACACCGACCCCAGGAGGAGATACCCAGGGAGCGGAAGTGAGTGGCGCGCGCTCCGCTCAAAACGGGCACACCTGTACCTCTCCCGCACACCCCTCTCGTGCTCAGGCAAGCCACCATGCAGGTAGCAGTTACAGTGCATTACACCTCTGCCGTACCAGCCTCTGCCGTACCAGCCATCTCCAGGTTCAGGGTGGGGCTACTCCTACAGCCCCAGACAGCATTCTGGAGTCGGTCACTAGCTGCCCACCTGCTGCTTCCCTCCCTCAGCCATACCAGGTGACGGCCACCTTGCCACATACGGGGAGGAGACGGCCACCTCACTGCCCTTGCTATAACTCCATAGAAGGAGGAAGAGTGACAGTCACCTTGCTGCACGTATGCACACCGGGTGACAGCCACCTAGCTGCACACGGGGAGGAGACAGCCAACTGCCACCCTCGCTATAACTCCATAAAAGGAGATAAAGTGACGGCCACCTTGCTGCACGTGCTCACACTGGGTGACGGCCACCTAGCCGTACATGGGGAGGAGACGGCCAACAGCTGCCCTCGCTATAACTCCATAAAAGGAGGTAGAGTGACAGCCACCTTGGCGCATTCTCTCGCATCGGGTGAAGGCCACCTAGCCGCACACGGGGAGGACAAGGCTCCGAGCCACCCTTGACCTAACTCCATAAAAGGAGGTATAGTGACGGCCACCTCGCCGCACTCACTCACACCGGGTGACAGCCACCTAGCCACACATGGGGAGGACACGGCCAATAGCCGCCCTCGCTCTAACTCCATAAAAGAAGGGATAGTAACGGCCACCTCGCCATGCTTACACACACCAGGTGACGGTCACCTAGCCGCACACGGGGAGGAGTCGGCCACCAGCTGCCCTTGCTCTAAATCCATAAAGGAGGGAAGGTGACGGCCACCTCGCCGCACCTAAGAGACGGCCACCCTGCCACTCTGCTAAAAGAAGGGGCACAGGAAAGTGCCCTCGCCCTCTCTCCCCACATAAACCTCCTCGCCCTTGACCAGCAGCTGGAGGATGCCTGGCAAGGACCCTTGGTATCGGAAGTCCTAGCCCTCTCCCTCCACCCCCAGCGACCCCAGCCCCTGTCAGACTCTGTTGCACCGAGCTGCCACAGTCCAGACCTGATGGAGGCCCAGCACCAAGACCGCAGCCTTGGGACCAGTTGAGACGTCCCTAGGACCCCAGGGCGAGACCTCTCCAGCCTCAAGCGACACCCCAGGAGTAAGCGCAGGCAAACATACCTCCTGGCCCTATTCGGGCCCAGCCCCTAAGCCCGGGGCCCCCCTCTCCCCTCCCCGTACTCCTGTGGAAGGGCCCACCCTCTCCTGCACAGCCCTCTGATAACGTCAGGACAAGACTCCATAGGTCGGCCTCCAGTCAGCCACCGGAAGTCCTGACGACCCGGGGCATCCTGATGCAGGCTGCCAACCAGCCCCAGCCCTATCCTGCCCCCAAGTCCCCTGGTTCTGTCTATCTCTGTGTGTTATAGCTATTTTCCTGTAAAGTGTATTCATGTTGTGTCAGAGTTGTAATTTGTTGGTAATATACGTGTAAGGTCGTTGCCCCGCCTTTTTATGCCCTATTCCCTCGGATTGTCTTATTAGAGCCCAACCCGGTCTAGAAAGGCTCCGTGTATAAGGGACGAGAAGTCGCACCCTAAAACACGCAGCATAACAATATAATAGAATAGCATCAAGTAAAAAACTATCGTACTGTATAACGATGTCACATAACGAGGTCAATATAACATTAGTTCAACAGGGTTAGGGAAGGTGACCTCGACCACAATATCTATCTTTGTCTGTTGATAGACGCCTCAGTCGCGAAAGGAGTGGTCACAAAAAATAGCCTCCACGTCCCCTGCCATTTTGCTGCCCTCCCCCCACGCTCATATACTTCTCCACTCCATCCCTCCATCTCATCCTCGTATTCCCTCCCCCCCCTTCTTCTCACTCACATACACTCTCCTAGCTAGTCTCTCACTCTCCATCCACTCCACATGGCCAAACTACCTCACTGTATTACTACTAATGCTTTTGATTACATTTACCACAACACATTTCTTCACTTCCTCATTTGTCAGTCTGTCTCTCCATGTAGCTCTACTTACTGCTCTCATGTAACTCATTTTCACTGCACTCATTCTTGACTTGTGTCCATCCAACAAGGTTCAAGCTTTGCTTCCATACGTTAGAGTGGGGATCACAATACTGTCATGAAGTGAGATTTTGTACTTCCTTGCTCACTTCCTTATTAGTAGTAGTGGTAGTACTAGTAATAGTACCTACCACATCATTATTTCCTTCAGCAGCTTTATTTAAGATGCACCTGAGGCTTTTTCCACAATGAATGGCAAGAGACCCACACCAGCACCATCACCACCACCCAGTGTTGCAAAGTAACGAAGTACAAATACTTGAGTACTGTACTTAAGTAACTTTTTTCAGTACAGTAATCCCTCTAATATCCGGACGTCCAATAACCGGACATACTCACTAACCGGACACTCTGGGCTGCCCAACCCCAAAAATGGGAAAAAAATCCGAAAAAAAAAAAAATCGATTAATTTTCGATTTTTTGGGACCGCGTCAGTTTGAATTTCCCGCGCGCGCCGATCCCCTCTGTTTACACTCGTGACGCCACTATCGGTCGCCATTCCCCACTCTCCTCCTTCCTCGTGAACAACTCCGAAAATGGCGGCCGAAGTGATTGCTTTTGTGGTGATACCCTACCTCCTACAGTGCTTAATACTGCTCTTCACCTTCTTCATCATGTGTGTGATGATGGCCCCACCTCCTGAGAAGAGGAAGAAAGTGGTTCTGACTCTGGAAAAGAAGAGGCAGATATTGGACAAGGTGGACGCCGGCTGGTCAACAGGGCGCATCTTACGTGAGTTCAACCTCCCTCGCTCCACCTTGTTTGATATCAAGAAGTCCCGAGACAAACTACAGCAGTACACGGCTGATTTCGCATCGAAGACCAGACGAAACGTGCAGAGGAAGGTGATGTTTACTCCTAAGTATGCAGACATCGACCGCTCCACGTTGATTTCGTATCAACAACAACGTGCTGCTGGTGTGTTGGTACGTGGAACGGAGCTGAAAGCTGCTGCTGAGAAGTTCACAAGGCTCCATGGATTGTCACTAGACCACACGGGAATTTACTGTTGAGTACAGTGCAGTGAAGTGATGTTATTCCAGTTATAAAAAAAAACCTTGGATAAAGTGTTGGTGAGAAGTGCTGGTGATTCTCAAGTGGAAAGGTGTGTCAGGTGCAACTTCTTCCTGTCAGAGTCTGAGATGATAGAGTGGGTTATTACATCAGGACGACCGCTTTTTGTTTGTAAGTACCCTAACTTCATGCCTAACGTGTTTTCATCATGCTGTACATGTGTTAAAAAATTACCGAAAATGTTAATCATAATTTCCTGCTTGCTATTTAATTTTTCCATGCATGGTTCTTAAGCAAAACAGCTAGAATAAAGGTTGAAGCAGTGAATTTCATGTCCGGTCCTAACCTAACCTAACCTAACCTATGGTTACCATAAAGATTTTCATGCCTAACCTGTTTTCATCATGCTGTATCTATCTATCTATTGCCAGACGCCTCAATCCCGAACGGGGTGGCCACAAACAAATCGCCTCCATGTCACTCTGTCCCCTGCCATTTCACTACCACGCTCCCAACTCACACCCCCCTCTCTCATATACCTCTCCACTCCATCCCTCCATCTCATCCTCGGCCTTCCCCTCCCTCTCACCCCCTCCACCTCACTCACATAC
>JAGKTI010024397.1:0-14398 GCA_018397915.1 Birgus latro | reverse complement strand
ATTTGGCTGAGATATCAAAAAAAGTTCGCTACTGTACTACAGAGTTTTCCTCCCGACCCTGCCTCCAAACTGTGACTAAATTTGGCGTTCTCGCTCGCTTCGCTCGTTATGCATGGAACATTATGCAAGGAACAATTAATGTTAAGAAGAAGGAACCAAAGGCCAGAAGCCAGTAAGATTGTTCCCTCAAAGTAACAACAAAAACTGAGAGCCAAACTCAAGCTCTGTTGATTTCGAGGTGCCTGGACACAATGCGTTTGAAAGACTGGAGGTCATAGGCAGCAGGAAAGAAAGAGGAAGACAGTTCCAGAGTTGACCTGTTGCATGAGTGAAGGACTGGGAGTAACGGTTAACTCTTGCATTAGAGAGCTGGACAGAAAAGGGACGAGAGTTTGTTGCTAGACGAGTGGTACGCAGCTGCCGCAGTGGTGGATGGATGCAAGCAGACAGTTCAGAGGAACAATGACCATTGAAGAAGCGATTCAAAAGAGATAAAGATGCAACAGTGCAGCAAAGAGACAGTGAAGGGAGACTGTAGGATGAGGAGAGTTGCTGAGACGAAATACCTTTGACTCCACCTTATTGGGAAGAGCTGTATATGGGAAGCCTCTGCACACATGAGAGTTGTACTCTACACAGGGGCGAGTTAAACCTGTGTAGAAAGTCAATAACAGTGCAGGATTAAGGAAGGCATGGAGCAGGGTTAGTACACCTAATTCCATGGAAGAAAATTTTACAAAAGAGGTTATATGATCTTTCCACGATAAATCCCTAGAGAATGAAACCCAAAGTATGTTTAAAGATGATGCACAGTTGAGTTGGATAATGTTAAAAACTAGAGGATACTCTTGCGGATGAATTTGGCTGGTTGAAAAATGTAAGAACTGAGTTTTTGAAGCATTAAAAAGAATATTACTTTTACCCAATCATTGATATGAGACAAGACAGACATTAGATGCACCATAGCCTCATCCACTGCTTGTTGTTTTAATTGATATGGACGCTGTGGGAAGTGAATGGAAAGGTGAAGGGTTGACTCATCAGCATACGAGTAGAAAGTGTTAGATAGACAGCTTAGAAGGTCATTGGTGAATAGATGGAAGGGAGTTGGTGATAGGGCAGAATCCTAAGGAACGCCACTATCGACAGCTCTAGGAAAAAAAAAAAAAAGGGTGGCCGCCTACAACAGCGTCTATAGACCGACCAGAAAGGAAGCTAGAAATGAAGGCACAGATAGAAGGATAGAAACCATAAGAGAGCAGTTTTGAATATTAAGATTTATGCCAGACTCGATCGAATGCCTTTGAGATATCAAGTGCAATGGCAAAGCTTTCGTCAGAGTTCCGAGAGGAGGATGACCAGGAGTCTAAAAGGTAGGTGAGAAGATTGCCAGTGGAGCATCCCTTGCAGAACCCATATTGATGAACAGAAAGAAGGTTGTGATAGGAAAGGTGATATAAATTTTTTATGGTTGAGAGCAGATTTAAAACTTTTGAAATACAGGATGTTAAAGCAATTGAGCGATAGTTAGAGGGCTGGGAATGGTCATCCTTCTTTGGACAGGCTGAATGAGAGCAAACTTCCAGCAAAAATGAAAGATACAAGTTGACAGACCGAGGCGAAAGAGGTTACCTAGGCTGGATGTATATAAAGAAGCACACTTCCTGAGGACGATAGGAGGAACTCCATCAGGCCAATATGCCTTTTTTGTAGTGAGGTCAATAATGGCAGAAAATACATCAATTGAAGAAATTTTTGTGAGCCATGAGGAAGTCAGAGAGGGGAAGTGATGGAGGAACGGTACTGAAATCGTCCAAGGTGGAATTCGAGGAGAAAGTCTGAGCGAAGAGTTCTGTTTTATCAGTAGAAGAAACAGCTACAGAGCCATTAGGGTGGAAAATAGGAGGGGAGGATTATGATGTAAAGTTGTTAGAAAAGTTTTTGGCAAGGTGCCAGAAGGAGCCAGAGGATTTTGAGTTGGAGAGCTCAGAGTACTTAGTATGAATGAAATTATTTTTAGCAGTGCAAAGAAAGAACTCAGTCTGATTCAAGGCAGAAGCAAAAAAGATAAGATTCAGGAGTGGATTGTTCCGGTATCTTTTGTAGGCCCTCTCTTTGTTGTGAACAGCATTAGAACAAGCGTGATTAAACTTTTTTCTTTTTTTTTATTAGTCACAGGGTAGGAGAAGGGAATGTATGCTTCCATTCCTGAGAGAATATCCTCCTTAATAAGCGAGGCATACTCAGATGGCTCTCGGTCATGGGAGCAATAATCATTGCAGGGAAATCAATGAAGTGCTGCCTAAGGGACTCACAATTTGCAGCTCCAAAGTGCCATAGCTGCCACTTCTTGGAAGGGTTCACCAGCCTTACTGGAGCAATAGGCGTGGTTAAGGTGATAAGGCTGTGATTGGAGGAGCCCAAAGATAAGAAAAGATTAACAGTGTAAGCAGAAGGATTAGCTGTAAAAAGAGGTCAAGTATGATGGAACTCTTTCCAAGGCGGCCAGAGATACGGACATGGTGCTGTTCAAGCTGCTCTAGGTAATTAGTGATAGAAATGATGTAGGCTTGTTCGAGAGGTGGATCAGTGAAAGGAGAGGAGAGCCAAAGGTTGTGGTGAGCATCAAATCACATAGAATAAAGATTTCAGAGAATGGAGAAAATAATAGGATGTGCTCCATCTTAGAATCAACATAGTCGAAGAATTTTTCATAGCCAGTAGGAAGGGGGGATAAGTAAATAGCACAGATATATTTCATCAGAGAATGACAGGATAGCCGAAGCCAGAGAATAGAGAATTCAGAAGATTCAAGTTCAGGAGCACGAAAGCAAGATATGTTGTTGCTTATATATACACTACATCCAGTTTTGGCTTTGAAATGAGTACAGAGAAAGCAGGAGGATAGAGAGAAGAGTTTGCTATCCGTCATCTCCGACAGTTGAGTCTTGGTAAGGAAATGAAGGTGAGGTTTAGAGGAGGAGTGGTGGTGTTCAACACAGACAAAGTCAGAGGAAAGGCCGCGAATGTTGCAGAAGTGAAGAAAAGGTGAGTCAGACAGTGTTTCCAAGCATCTCGCTTGGTCGTCACCAGGATTACTTCAAACAGATTTAGGGAGAACTCTCTCAGTGAAGGGTTAGGTAAGTGGAGGGAAGGAAGTTAGTGTTGGCAATAGGGAGGGAATGGGAAAGCGGATGAGAAGAGGGTAGAACCAGAGGGTTGGGGAGGGGGAAAGAGTGGATGGGAAGGTGGAATGAGAAGGATAGTGGGAGAGTCTGAAAATGGGGAGTAGGAGGTTGAGGAGGGGAGGGGTTGGGCTTAGGGAATGGTTGTGTACGAAGAGAGAGAGAGAGAAAAAAAAAAAAAAAGAGGGAAGGGTTTGGGCATGTGGAAGGGTTATGAATGGGAAAAGTTTGGAATGGGGATAAGGAGAATGTTGGGGGTTTGTGGATGGTGTTGTTAGCGGAAAATAGCAAGCCAAGTGTGAAAATGGTTGATCGTAAAAGAAAACGTGTCTAGTTTCGGAAACATATATTTTTAGCCGAAATTTGAACGGGTAGTGTGTGTGTGTGTGTGTGTGTGTGTGTGTGTGTGTGTGTGTGATGGGACACCAAAATTGTACTTACAGTTCAGTTTATTATTTGATTTATTTAATGACGTCTTCACTCCAGTCAAAAATATTTCACATTATACTCGTAAATTTATTAAACGTCTGTCCAGTTTGACAAGCGTATGCCTAATTCTCTTGAGCTACTCACTACCATGACCAATTTTTTTATGTTATTATTAAAGCCAAATTGTTTCATTCAACTTTACGGTGATTTTCTTTCTGTCAGTATGTCTATCTGTCGTTCCTGACGCCGCTTCACCTGACAGACATCTATCCAGTCTTAATCTCGGGAAAAGTGAGCAGAAACGTATCACCATGTCATTTTACTCTTTTCCATCAGGTTAACTTCTCTCCAATTCACACAGATAAGTTAGCCAAAGAATAATATGGAAGAAGATTGGACATCTGACAGTGATTTTGCGAGAACAAGGCCCAAATGTAGCAGTTAACAGTTTAAGAATATAAACTCGCCAGTACAGCCTCTACAGTCTCGGTCTCTTTTGATTTACTTTCAGCTAAATAAAATCGTCTGGGTTGGCTATACTGTAATGTTAGATTTCTCCCGACTCCAAGAGAGATATTAATGAAAGTATTAATGCTCACAGGCTATTTTGACTAACTTTCTGCTAAATAAAATCGTCTGAGGTTAGTTGGAATGCAATGGTACAGCTGTCCACTGTGTGACTGTTGTTGGTGACTGATAACACTCACAGGTCCCTGTGACTCATTTTCTCTTGAATAAAATTAGCTGGCACTAGAAGGAATAGAATTCGGTACTAGAGTTATACCAACCATTGGCATGAGAAGGTTAGTAAACATCGGGTACAATAGGGTTATAATAGGCAGATATTCAATTTTGGAAAGTCCCAGTTTTCCCCTAGTATATGACCAACTGCAGTAATTTTATACCCATATTTCAATATGTACCCCGAGGTGAACAGGGACTTGGGGGAAGCAAACCAAGTCCAGCGGTCTGACCATCTCGAGGATAGTTCTTGGGTTTTAACTGTTAGGAGTTGAATATGCAAACTATTGCATTACCAACCAGCCACCTCTGCACAACATTCTTGGTCTATTTCCTCTTCCTCCCACTCTACTAAACACACACACACACACACACACACACACACACACACACATTCACACACACACACACACACACACACACCACACACACACACACACACAAACTCACTTTTTCCTGGCAACTCTCTCTCTCTCTCCACGTGGCCGAACCACCCCAAAGAACAGTCGTGGTCATAAATAATCATCTATCCTCGGGTACCCCGTGCCACAGGCCGGCTGCATTATGCGCGGCAAGTCACAGCGGAGTAAGAGGGGCTGCGAGGGGGGGGACAACAGAGAGGGGGGGGGGGGGGGATGAATGATGATGCCGGAGGTGGGGTGAGGGAGAAGAGGGAGAGTAGCTAGGGGCGGGAAAATGAAATGCGAAGTGGTGGTCACATACTTTGTATATTTTCTTTCATTCAGAGCATGATATAAAGATGTTAATATTCGATAGATAATGCTGCATCACACCTTGTATATCGGCGTTAGATAACAAGCTTTAGATAGGTAGTGATATGAAGGGCTGGCTCGTGAGAGAAATATAGGCTACTGACGTGACAGATCCGACATTAGTGCGTAGCCAGATGTTTCTCTTTAGCCGTGTATTTTGACTTCCGACGCAGAAATGCATGTGGATGGCTTTGACTCCGTAATGTTTCTATAAGAAACGTCCTTTACCATTACATGTAATTACATTTTGGAACTAAATATCATATGCAGCCTTTGATATGGCTTTGTCCACAGGATTATGTGATCATCCTCTCCCTATATACTTCCTCTGCACAGTCACCATCATGTCAACTATTTTATGGCATCTCTGTATGAGAAGGCTATTTAAATTAACTGTGCATAAAAAGTAAATAAATTTGATGTCTGTGCACATGGGTGGATAAAACAGCGATATCTCTCATAATCTGTTAGAAGGAAAATGAAACAAAATCTTACCCAAACTCCCAAAATATATTATGTGTTAATGTTTGCCGAAATTGTTCAAGCCAAAGCAACCAGTAAAGCTTTAGTAAGTAGTCCAGTTGCCTCCTGCCTCAATAGCCTCTTGCAGTCGTCGCGGAGCCGAGGAAACAGTGTTGTTGAAGGTTTGCTTGTTTCGTCTGAACAGCTCTCACTCGTCCTTGGTGCGCTGGAGGAGGCGGGCCCGTTTTCTCTCGTTCTCTGGCTCCAACACTTTGACAGTCTGGGCCCAGTCTCGATTTCTCTGAACTAATGTTTGATCTGTCACGTCAGTATATTTCTCTCACGAGCCAACCCTTGATATAAAAACCTATCTAAAGCTTGTTATCTGACGCCGCTATTCAAGGTGCTATGCAGCATTATATGCTGAATATTATCTCCTTTATATCATGCCCTCAATGAAAGAAAATAAACAAATAATGTGACCACCACTTCGCATGTCATTCTCCCTCCCCTCCCCTCCCTGCCCCCTCTCCCCACCCTCACTCCACCCCCTCACCATCACTCGTCCCTCCATCCACCTTTCCTTCTCTCTCTGGCCCCTCCCTCTCAGCCGCTCTTACTCCAGTGTGACTTGCCGCGCATAAAGAAGCCAGCCAGACGCACGGGATACCAGAGGATGGGTGATTTTTTATGACCGCGACTGCACCTTTCTTTTAGAATTTCCTGTCCTTCGACCACCACAACGCATTCTTTAACCCTTTCAAAACAAGGACCAACTTTCTGTTTTCCTCTTGCCATCTCCGTCCCATATTTCTCGGCTGACGATAGGATTTACGAACTTCCTTTCTTTATCTCCATTCTGTTTTCAATATCTCCTTCCACATCTATTTCCACATATCTATATCCCATCTCTAAAAGAACTGAAATTCTCGGTGTTTCACTTAACAATGCCCTTAGCTGGACCTCTTATGTTAGATCACTTGCTAAAACCGCTTTAAAAAAAACTTTGATTACTGAACAGAGTCCACAACTTCTTCACTGACGAGCTGCTAGCTATAATTTATGCCATGTGCACTCTCAGCTGGAATATTGTTCACCCTTGTGGAATGGGTGTGGAGAGGTTGCACTAAAACAACTAGACAAAATTCAGAACAAAACTGTTAGATTATTAACAACCCTATTATTATAAATGAACTACCTCCCTTACAAGTAAGAAGGAATGTAGCCTCTCTTGCATTATTTAACAGATACTTTTATTGTAAATACTCAGACAAAGTTACGTCCATTGTGCCACCTTTCCATGTTTTACCCCGCGCTACACGGGCATCTAGTAGCGCTCATGACTGGACTGTCACACTCTCATATTGCAGAACTTCTGCCAGTCAGGATTCTTCTATTCCCAGAACTGCATCTCTTTGAAACTGGCTTCCCCGGAGTTGTTTCCCCACAAATTTCAACCTACAGCTGTTCAAGTCTGTTAAAGATTTTTTAATGAAAGGAGGACACCTGGAATTTGGTGTATGGATTATTATTTTTTTTTTATCATTTGTTTTCCCTTCCTCTGTTCTGTTGTTATAAAAAAACGTGCTTAACTAAGTCCCCCGACACTGCTATGTCCATTCATCATCTGTGCTGAACATAGAGAATGAATTAATACTAGAGTGGATGGAGAATGGCTGGGAGAAGGAGAGATGTGAGAAGAGAGGAAGAAATCAGTAGGACTGAAGTTGTGGAAGCAATGATGAAAGTTAAAATGGGGAAAGCCCCAGGAATTGATGGAGTGTGTGGTGAAAAGCTGAAGCAGGGGGGAGAAATAGTAGTAGAATGGATGTGGAAGGAGTGCAGATTGGCCTGGGAGGAAAGTAGAGCCCCGGAGGATTGGAAGTCAGGTATAATTATTCCCCTGTACAAAGGAAAAGGGGAAAAAGAGGTGTGTGGTAATCATAGGGGCATTTGTCTTCTTAGTGTAATAGGAAAAGTATATGATAGGATACTATTTGACAGAGTTACGGAAATAACAGAGAAATTAATTGGAGAAGAACAGGTAGGTTTTTAGGAAGGGAAGAGGTTGTATAGATCAGATATTCATTCTTAGATCTTTAGTGGAAAGGTTTCTAGAGAAGGGAAAGAAGTTGTATGTGGCCTTCATGGATTTGGAGAAAGCGTATGATAGGGTGGATAGACGAGGATTGTGGAAAGTATGAAGAATATATGGAGTAGATGGGAAGTTGTTAAAGGCCGTGAAGAGTATGTATGAGGGTGCTAAGGCTATAGTGTGTGTGGAGAGTGAACTGAGTGAATTTTTCTATCTGATGGTTGGATTGAAACAAGGATGTGTCATGTCTCTATGGTTATTCAGTCTGTATATGGATGAGGTAATAAAAGAGATACTAGGTAGAGCAGTGGATGTTGG
Organism: Birgus latro; assembly: GCA_018397915.1. NCBI lineage: Eukaryota > Metazoa > Arthropoda > Malacostraca > Decapoda > Coenobitidae > Birgus > Birgus latro. The sequence continues at coordinate 6,395 of JAGKTI010024397.1, read as the reverse complement.
AGCAGCCCTATTGAGAGAGGGCAGTGTTTGGAAACTCCCTGTACTGTTGTTTGCAGATGATACTGTGTTGTTAAATGAAGACGAAGGGGAGCTGAAAGGCTTGGTGGATGAGTTTGGAAGAGTATGTAAGAAACGGAATCTAAAGGTGAATGTACGGAAGAGTAAAGTTATGGTCTTCGAGAGAAGTGAAGTCAGTGAATGTACAGTGAGGTTGGATGGGGAGGAAATGGAAAATGTGAGTGCATTTAAGTACTTGGGGTAGTGTGATGAGTAAGGATGGAAGTTTGGAGGGTGAAGTGCTTGAAAGTGTACAACAAGGAAGAAAAGTTGCTGATTCCTTGAAAGCAGTGATAAGAAACAGGGAAGTGAGCGTGGAAGTGAAAAAGCTACTACACGACAGTATTGTGATACCAACTCTAACGTATGGAAGTGAAGCTTGGACCTTGTTCGATGGACAGAATCAAGAGTGAGAGCAGTGGAAATGAGTTATTTGAGAATGTGGAGTCACATGGAGAGACAGACTGAGAAATGAAGAAGTGAAGGAGCAGTGTGGTGTGGATGTGGATGTGACAGGAAGCTTTAGGAGAAACACATTTAGGTGGTTTGGCCATGTGGAAAGGATGGAAAGATTGCCGAGGAGAGTGTATGTGAGTGAGGTGGAGGGGGAGAGAGGGAGGAGGAGACCAAGGATGAGATGGAGGGATGGAGTGGTGGAGAGGTATATGAGAGAGGGGGGGGGGAGTGAGCTGGGAGCAGGGCAATGAAATGGCATGGGACGACATGGAGGCGATTTGTCTGTTGCCACCCTTTACGGGGTTATGGCGTCTGGCAATAGATAGATAGATAGATAGATCTATTCATTCTACTATATTAAACGATGCTGGAGAGGGACGCCTTCGTGTGGTGGCAATGATATGGCCGTGCGGTGGATCTGTTCACTTATACAAACATCCCTCATCTCCATCCCTGTCGCCTGAGAGGAAGATGGTGGAATGGGCAAGAAGGGTGACTTTGGTTTGCATTCCACCGGGTTCAGGTCGAGATGTCTCAGGAGTCGTAGCCACTACCACTGTATGTACATTTTGTCTCATTGCCATGCCTCATTTTATGCATTCACTTCTTTGTTTGTTTTTCACACTTACAGTGCCAAGTTCCTCTACCCAGATTTTTCAGCTTTCATTCCTCATCTAATTCTTTCACGTTTACATATCGTTTTGCCGTACTGTATTTAATTTCTCTACCAAATTTTGCAGGTTCTAGTCCTCATCTCTTTTCATATTTTATGTTAATAACTTAATAGCTTACAATACTAAATTTTCTTCAGACTTTGCTACTTTCATTTATTCTTATTATTGTTATACGTTTTAATGTTTCGCCTCGGTGCAGGAGAGGGACATCTTCACGTGGCGGCATCGATATATGTAGACGATGGAGCTGCCTAGTTACACAAGTGTCCCTCAGCTCCCTCACCATCCTTCCAAAGGAGGACGGTGGGCTGCACTGGGAATCCATGCAGATAAGCCAGGGCTACAACTACCACTACTTATGTTCCGCCTCTATCATATTATACTAAATTTCTGTACCAGATTCAGCAGCGTCCACTTATCATCCGGCAGCACTAAATCACCTACAGAGAGAAGCACAGACGGTTTCCAATCTCAGATGTCCTCTCCCTTGCACTTCCTCTCCCTTTCTCGCGGTAGCCCTTCTGCAGTGACTCCCCTCACACAGCAACACAATCATCTCATGCATCTCATTTGTACACATAATTGCCTTACTTTCCTAGCACACATATGCACCTCACTATCCAAACAGACAGTTCTCCAACATAGCAACCATCCTTACCGTCCTCACTGTAATAGCGCCCCACACACCAATGCATATTCAATGTTCCTCACTTTCATTACAATCGCTGTACTCATTTTAATGCAATCCTTCACACCGTAACATACTTTTCTCATGCACCTCACTCTTACAGAACAGACGATCCCTCTGCATCTGTAAGTGCCCTAGCAACACAGCAGACTCATCTCATACATCTCACTATTATAACACATTCCTTCAACATAACCACCTCTCTCACTCTAATAGCACCCGGACTCCCCAACAACAAACTCTCATCTCATGCACTTCACTCTACCAACACAGACGATCCTTCACCATGTTGTCTTCCCGTATTGCCCTCCCTTTATCATTGCTTCAAACACTAAAACACACACATCCCATACACCTCAGTCTCACAACACACTCTACCATCACTGTGACACACACACACACACACACACACACACACACACACACCTCACTCTCAGAACATGGAGAATCTTCAATATAAACTAGAGAAAGGTTATCTACGAGCGCTCGGCTGAAATGGCCAAATTTCTGCAGTCCGTTTGAATCACATCCAGATCTGACACCACCACCACCACCAACAGCAACGTCAACAAAAACAACAGCAACAGCAACAACATAATCATCATCATCATCATCCAGGCAGGGTGAAGAGTAACAACGTCCAGACAGCCCAAGTTTGCCCAGTCCAATGGGCCACGCTTCCGTTCACTCATCATTCAAGCCCACGGAATCCTGGCTCTATCTAATACGTCAAAAACTTTCATCACACTCTGTAGCTTCACGTAAACGTATCCAATAGAGTCAATACGGACGCTGTCACGTTAAAGGGGTGCCAAATCCCTGATCATGCACATCTTCTCACAGTATTCATCCAGCCAGCTCGATCTCTTGTCAGTTCCCTAGCCTCACTGACTTCCATACCTCTACTCCTCACACACTCATCCACCATATCCCTCCACCTTCTCTTTGGCCTACCTCGCCTCCTCCCTCCTTCAAATTCGCTCAGATATACCTTTTTCACCACATATTATCCATTCTCTTCATATACCCATACCATCTCAGTACACACTCTTCGATTCTAGTGTCCACAGACTTCCTCACATAATAATAATAATAACTAAACTACCGTCTAATTGTCTAAGGACAATTCTTATAAAGAGAAACTTCACACAGCCATTGCCTATACAGCCATAGGAAGGGAGGGGAACTGAGTTATCCCCGAATCCTGGAGACTGGGTCTATGAATGTGCGTGGCTGCAGTACGATTGAGGCTAAAAGGGAGGAGATTGGGAGAATGTCAGTGAGAAGAAAGTTGGATGTGTTAGTTTTGAGCGAGACAAAGATGAAAGGGAAAGGTGACTCTAAGTTTGGAAGTGTGACTGGAAGGATGTCAAATGTTGATACAGGACGAGCGAGAGAAGGAGAAGCCTTCAAAGTGAGCCCGGAAATGCAGCAGTGTGTATTGAATGGGAGGTGTCATCGAACCTGATGTGAGTGAAAGCGAAATTTGGACGTGAGTTGTGAGTATTTATGAGTGCATATGGGCCTGGTAGTGGAAGAGATAAAGAAGAGAAAGAGTCTTTTTGGAATGATGTTGATAAGTGTCTGCAGAGTTTTGGAGCAAATGTGAATGTAGTAATGACTGGAGATCCGAATCCTAGAGTGGGAAATGTAGCAGTTGAAGGTGTCATTAGTATGCATGGTGTGGTTGGAGGAAATGATACTGGGGAAAAAATATATATACATGGGTGAAACAGGAGGGTGGAAAGATTGTGGATTGAGCATTTATGTGGTTATGTCCAGAAATAGGAAGATTGTTGGATCTGAGAGTACTGAGAGAGTAGGGTAGAGGTATGTCTGATGACTACCTGGTGGAGGGAAAGTTGAGTGTAGATATGAGGTGGGAGAGAGTTAGGAGTGCTGGGTGTGGCAGGGAAGTTTGGAAAGTGAGTGAGTTGAACAAAAGAGAGAAAATTACAGATTATGAGGAGCTGAAAGATGAGTGGAATGCAGTGAAAGATCAGGAAAATTGCGGTGTGGAGGAGGAATGGCAGTTGTTTAAGAGTGCTGTGATGGGGTATGCGGAAGAGGTGTGTGGTGAGAGACGAGTGGGTGGTGGTGTAAGAATGGGAAGTAAATGGTGGTACGAAGAAGTATGTATGACTGTGGCTGAGAGGAGACGTGCATACGAAGTGTGGCTGCAGGGGAAGGATGAGGTGTCTCATGAGATACGAAGTGTGGCTGCAGGGGAAGGATGAGGTGTCTCATGAGATGTATAAAGAAAAGATGAATAGGGCGAGAAGGGCTGTGGGTGGTGCTAAAGTGGCAGCATATGTGAGGTGGGGTAGGCAATTAGCTGAAAATTTTCAACAGAATAAGAAAATGTTTTGAAAGGAGGTGAAGAAGGTGTGAATGGAAGAGTTTGGGAAGGAAAAGAGAGTAAAAGTAGAGGATGGAGGGATGTTGGCTGAGATGCATGCAGTAAGGATGAGATGGGCAGAGTATTTTGAAAGATTGTTAAATGTAGAGGAGGAAAGGAAGGCTGAGATTGTGGCAGATGGAAAGGAGCAAGGAATAATGGTGCTGAGAGAGTTGCATGATTCTTTGATCACAATGAAGGAAGTGCAGGAGGCAGTAAAGGAGATGAAAGCAGGGAAAGCTGCAAGTATGGATGGGTGTGCTGTGGAATGTTTGAAAAGTGGTGGAGAAACTATTGTTGAACAGTTAGTAAGATAGCTGATTGTGTGTTTTCTGAGCAGTATGGTGCCGATTGACTGGGCAAGTGTGCGTGTGGCTCCGTTGCATAAAGGTTAGAGTAATAAGTATGAATTTACTAGTTTTAAGGGTATATGTCTTATTAGCATTGTAGGTAAGGTGTATGGCAGAGTGTTGATTAAGAGAGTTAGAGAGGGTACAGGTACAGAGGGAGTGACTGGTGATGAGCAGTGTGGTTTTAGGACAAGAAGGGGATGCGACAATGAGGTGTTTGTCATGAGACAGATCTGTGAAAAGTATCTGGCGCAAGATAAGAATGTGCTTTGGCCGTTCATGGATTTAGAGAAAGCGTATGGTAGAACTGACAGGGAGGCTTTGTGGACTGCTTTGAGATTATAAGGATTAGGTGTCAGGTTGTTGAAAGGAGCGAAAAGTTTTTATGTAAATAGAAGAGCGTGTGTAAGAGTGGAAAATACTGTGATTGATTGGTTTCCTGTGAGAGTGGGGATGTGGCATGGATGTGTGATGTCTCCTTGATCGTTTAATATTTATATGGATCGTGTTGTAAGGGAGGTGAATGAGAGAGTATTGGGTAGAGGTTTGAGTCTGGTGAATGCTGATGGTAGAGAGTGGAATCTGAGTCAGCTGCTGTTTGCAGATGAAAATCCACAGATTCGTGTTGGCATATTCCACGTAAGCATTTTATGCATAGGTCAATAATCGTTACTGTAATTATCATATGGGTCAAACAAGCGCTTTGTTGCCCTGTTCGTCTGTTCAGCACTTGCTCCAGCAGATTTGCTCGAAAATCCACAGATAATCCCCGAATTCCACGTAATATAAAACGAGTGGGAAAAATTGGGGGTCATAACAGCCATTTAGAAAAAACATTCAAAGTACAATCGAAATGGGACTGTCCGTGACCCAGTCGCTACCATCTTGCTAAGTTTCATCGAAAATCGTTTTCCAGCCTCGGCTGCACAACACACACACACACACACACACACACACACACACACACACACACACACACAAGTAATGTATATTAGATTCTCTATATAGAACACACACACACATACACACGGCAAGAATTAAGGTATATTAGACTCGTTATACAGTTCATCTAATGTGTTTTTGGTAGCTAGCCCTCATAAAAAGATCATGAACTAGATAACAGAAACTTAATTCTAAAATGATGCAGTGATGTAAAAGTCTGGAGAGATGGGGAAAAATAAGAGAAAGGACAGCATTTGGGATTGGAGGTTCTGAGTTCTATACCCATTACTATAGCCTGCACTGCACTCACAAAATGCTGGTGGAATGTAGTAATGGATATAGACCTCTGAACCTCTTTCCATCACAGCTGCTATCTCTTTTCTGTGATTTTTATTTTCATCTCTTGTTTCTGGACTTTTCCCATTCCTACATCTAAACGTTATTTTTTTTTTCTTTCAAACGGAATTATTTATTATAGTCATAGTCATCTCAACAACGAATATCCACGAGAGGAACAGCAGTCAATTGCTGCTTACTTTCTTTTGAACTCTGTTACAGTATAAACATTAAATACACCAACGGACAGAGGAGGTTAATACTTGTTCAGAAAATAACCTCCAATAATTGTATTTCGAAGGAAGACTACAGAGGAAAACTTATTATACGATTCAGATTTTTATTTGTTATTTTTTTCATATTTTTTAAAGGAAAACCAAAACACATCGGTAGTAAAGGTCACGAGTAACTTTAGAAACTGTTAAACGAACTCCCTCCTTTACTTATGTAGGTCTCTCTCTCTCTCTCTCTCTCTCTCTCTCTCTCTCTCTCTC
>JAGKTI010024396.1:3858-14399 GCA_018397915.1 Birgus latro | reverse complement strand
TCTGTTAGTAAGATATTTAACCAAACTTTATTATAAACGTATTCCTGCATTTTAAAGTTAGTGATTGCTGCACTGGGGTTTATTTCACAAGCTCTATGATTAGCTTTCTGGAGACATAGATAAGAACAGATAAAACAGATGGGCAGTCTTTTTCGAAATTGATGCGAAAATGGTTCCATAATTTTTTGGTGATTTTTTTTTTAAATTTTGCTGTTGAAGTCTTTATATTATTCCTCGGTTATATATTTGATTATCATAAAGAATAAGATTAACTTTTGTTTTTATGATCACTAAGACATTTACTGTCGATCCCATATGAATAATTTCATGCTTCACAAGAGCTTCACGGTGACAAATTCTGCATGTGAACTTACCTGTGTGGAGTTCAACGTCCTGGAGGGTTGATGTGTGTGTATGTGTGTGTGTGTGTGTGTGTGTGTGTGTGTGTTGAAGCGTGTGTTCATGTCTGTCCCTGTGTCTGTCTCCATGTATCTGTCTCTCTGTATACTCACCCGTGTGGAGACCAGCATCCTGAGCCCACTGAAGGATGGAGGAGACGTGGTTGGAGGTGTCGGAGGCTGCCTTGCAATCCTTGGCCTCCACCTCCGGACCCACCCCCAGCGTCAGCATATTTGCCTTCACCCCACACAGGTAGGCAGTGGCTGTGGCGGCGCTGTCTGGCACTTGGCGGTCAACGTTGTAGGTCTGGGGATGAAGGATGGGTCACAGGTAATGTATTGGGGAATGTGGTGTAGTTGAGTGTGTGTGGGAGGTGTGTGTGTGTGGGAGGTGTGTGTGTGTAGGTGGTGTGTGTGTGTGTAGGAGGGGTGTGTGTGTGTGTGTGTGTGTGTGTGTGGGTGTGTGTGTGTAGCGGGACATCAGGGAACCACTCTCATGCAGGCCAAGTATTTCCTGCCCTAAGCCAAGTTAACCTAACTCAATCTAACCTAACTTAGTCTAGCCTTCACTGACCAGGTATCTCTCCCCTCCTTTCCTGCCAGAACTTAATGTAACTTTACCTAACCCAACTTAATCCTACCCATCCTAACCCACTCTAACCAACCCATCCAAATCTAAGCCAATCCTATTCAAGCTATCCCAATCCAACATTATCCAAGTCAACCCTACCCAATACAACTCTATCCAATCCATTCCAACTATGCTCAGTCCAACCTTCCGGAGTCCAATTCAGCTCAGTCCAGCCCAACTGAACCAAGCCTAACTTAAATCAATCCAATACATCCCAACCCAACCAAGCCTAACCCAGACTAGTCCAATCCAGCCAGCCCAATCCCAGTCCAACTCAACCCAAGCCAACCCACCTTGAGGAGCGCCACGTTAGGGAACCGCTCCCAGGCTAAGTATCCTTCCTCGCCGTTCCTTCCCTCCTTCTGTCCCTTGTAGATCCTGGAGGCGGCCACGGCGGGGAGTCCCATGCCGTCACCCAGGAACATAATCACGTTCTTGGCCACGTTCCAGTTGAGACGGACGTTCAGGGCCGACATGAGATCGTTCTGGCCGAGTTTCCACCAGTGCTTCCGACCTGAGGGCAGAGAGAAAGAGAGAGAGAGAGAGAGAGAGAGAGAGAGAGAGAGAGAGAGAGAGAGAAAGAGAGAGAGAGAGAGTTGGATTTTGCTAAGACGCCTTCATGTGGTGGCCCCGATGTAACAAGGCGGATCCACTGCCTGGTTATACAAATTTCGAAAACCTGCTCTCATATCCCCCGACAGGAGAATGGTGGACTGATGAAGGGAAAATTTCAGACTGTGGTTCCCTGAGCTTACATTTCGGATTAGCCTGGGATTACAGCAACAACTACTACTAATCCTACTGCTACTACTACTACTACTACTACTACTAGTCACCACCCTCCCATAACTTTATTTAAATTAACAAGACCTTTTTCATCTGGGTGTGTATAGGATAGGGAGGGTGTTTATATTTTCCTGGCACCATTAATCCCCCCCTCATGGTCGGGAAAACTCTAGTACCGTATTTTGTTCCAGCTAACCCCAGACGATTTTACTCAGCTGAGAGAGTCCCAGGAGCCTGAGAGTGCTAATAGGGAGCCATTTCTCACCTTCAGGCTTAACGTGAGAAGATCTGACGACATTCGCTGTGAAGGAGAGAATCAGCATCATCAGAGTCAGCAACATTCGGGCTGATCGAGGTGCACCCATCATCATCATCATCAACACCAGCAGCAGTACCGCTCAACCTGGAACTGAAATAGGGATCTGGACGGTAAATTCGATGGTTGTAGGATGTAGCCTGGGGGAAGAGAGTAGCACCGTATGAAGGGTTAGCAGCATTAGGGACGATTGCAGTGCAGCCATCATCATCATCATTAACAACAGCATTACCACTATCTTTAAAATGAAATGGGGATCCGGACTGAACATTAGACGGTTCAGGATGTAGTGTAGGGGAAGAGAGTATCAGCAGATGACTTACTTCCACTATCCTTTACTCCTCACTTGTGTCTTTAAAGCAAAGCCCAAACTCATTCACCAAGCCTTACAATTTGCCCTCAACCTTACTTGACAGATCAGTATCACCAATAAACAAAAGTACAGGTGTCTCTCTCATTACGCACTCTCCAGCATCCTTTATCCTACCTTATATACCTCTAATATTACCATTTATATGAGCTACAAAGGCCTGAAATCCATGTTTCAGTCGGATATTCAAATAAAACAACTCTTTCATTCATCTTCCATACGAGGTGTCGTCCCATGAGACTCGTACAAAGTAACAAGATTCACAGTCATTTGCAGATTTAAATTCACACTCTTAGCTAACTGGCGCTGCTTAAGCCTTTTACCTGTGACAAGCAGAACGAACGCTGGGGAAGGTGAAGTGCGCTGACTGAGGCTTGATGCAGGAATGATGACAGTCGTGTGACCTGTGTGCATATATGGCGGGAAGGAAGACGGGCTGGGAGGGGCAGGGTCACTCAACCTGCCTTTGTTTACAATGACTCTCTTCCACTTTGCGGTCCCAGTTCCATATTTAAATTGTTTGAAAGTTTACGTTGTTTGTACGATTGCTTGTTTTTTTTTTCCTCTCCGTTCATACAGCTGCCTTGCATCTCACACACAAATTTGAGCGAATATTAATGTACGATATAACTGACTTCTCTTCTCGTAGCCTGTGGACGGGAGGGAATCCTTTTTTCTGGGGAATGGGTGATAAAAGGTGAGCCTACCTGTGGGGAAGGTAAAAGGGACGATGAAAACTTTAATTAAATAATACTAGACGTTGCCATAAAAAAAACGTGGGAGTATTGAACTGATAAATGAACCAATAGAGGGGTGAATGACCAGACTAGTGAAGGTGATTTAACCTTAGATTTTAGCAGTAATTAGATACGTTACCTGAAGAAGATGATGTTAATTAGGTAGCCATCTTTCCAGGCATTTCATCTGAACAGGTAGATACTTGTAGACAATTCTCAGTGGATAATCTTAAGACAGAATTTAAGAATAACAATAAATATACACAAACAGTGGAGGAGGGGAGACTGGCGGGGAGTGTGAGGATGGGATGGAGAGAGAGAGAAAGAGAGAGAGAGAGAGAGAGAGAGGGGGGGGGGGAGTGGACTGGGGGAGATAAGGCATGAAATACGTTGACACACACTTCCTAAACGTGTATTGTTTTTGCTACGAGTTACGCTATCTCTCTCAGTATCTCGCTGGTGTAATTGGATGAACGTCCCTATTTCGCTATTTTGGGTGGCCAGAAAGGAGTACCGCTTGCCTCTGAATATTCACCATTAGGCACGGTATATGGCATGAATATTCAGCACCTGCCATGAATATCCTCTTAGGCAATGCTGTAAACTCGGCCCCCTCCCACACGCTGCTTCATTTTCATATCATTACTGCTAACTACAGGCGATTTGCTTCAAGTTAGCGTCGTTTTTGCATCGTTCTTGCCCTACGACCACTACTACTACCTCGGTCTGTGAATTTACGAGTGCATTCTAAACAACGCAGAAGGCTCCGTAACACCTCATCCTCAGCGATTTATCTGGCAAGTTACACCTCAACATATGGCACAAAACACAAGCTTCTCTCCCATCCCCATCCCTCACTACGACCCCACGACCTTGTATCCATTTTAGCGGGTCGAGAAGCATTTGTTTGTGTATTTTGTGTATGCATGAGTTACCCCGGCCAAAGTACCAGCCTGTCCTTTCACTATGCTCTACTTTAAAGCTAAACTACAACTCTAAATCCGTAAACATCCGCTCTATGCTACCCCCCTAGGGTACATGACACGGAGAATCTAGGTCTGGCTCTGTGGAATATATGAATCAGTCAGCTATACTCTTGCTATGGAGGTATATTTCTACTGTATATCTGCTGTTTTGATATGCCAGTAGCCCAGATATAATGCTTCAGGATATATATCAGGTAATGAGAGATTTTTGGACCTGGAAGGGCTGGATAGAGCCGCCATTAGCCAATTTACAGTGTGATCTCAAAAACTGAATAAAATCGTATGGCAAGTGAAAAAAAAAAAACTGCAAAAAAGATGTCGTCGAATTGAAAGCGTTAAAAAGGTGTTTCATATTTCACCTTCCGTCGACGATAATTATACCTTGAAGATAGATAGATAGATAAACAAATAGATAGATACACTGCCAGATTATTTGACAGCCATATACCGTAAGCCTTCATTTATAAAGTCATCTGAATAAGAATTTTGAAACATGTATCGGTATTTTGCATTCATTGACTATAAAGACTGGTTACAGAAAAAAAATAAATGAAAGAAGGCGAGACGAGCTTCTTGGATCTTACTGTCTCTTCCTGTTTATGTCTCTGTCTCTGTCTCTGTAAATATACATGCGATACAGACGACAAGAGTATGAGGAAGAAAGATGCTCTCAGACGTTCGGGGAAGAATAAGGAGCAAGGAAGGCTATACAGTGCTGGTATGAGACGGTCAGCGAACATTTTCTCATGATGGAACTCTGCTGTCAGGTGAGTTTGGGGACACCTCTTCCTGCCCCACTGATCTCATTGTGGCTGCCTGTAACTGATCTCGTCGTGGGTGTTTAACTGATCTCGTTGTGTTTACCTGATCTCGTTGTGTTTACCTGCAGATCCTACTTCACCTCCAGTACAACAGGGAAAGAAAAATAAGGTACAGGACAGTTTCCCTACCTTAACTTACCCTTCGTCCCATCACGTTTATTTCCCGTTGCTCAGTGGCGGATAAAGATGATACCCAGACTCTGCGTCCTATCCGTAACTCTTCTTCGTGACTAGATCGAGCTGCCTGGGAAACGTTGTCGGGAAAATCGCCACAATAATCGCCAGGAAAATCCCCTTAACACCGCGAAATGTAGATGGGTGGCAACTATACCAACGAACACGATGCATCTCTGACACAGGGATGGACATAAACACTTTCACTTATGCACAGAGAGTAGCGGACGTAGTGAACAAATGTTGGGATATGGTGTTCTGCAAATGTTCATGACCACTACTACTACTACTACCACTACTACTACTAATACTACTACAGCTTTCCTAAGTGCACTACGAGGAAAGCATACACGAAATCACAGCACCCCCCCCCCCCCACCTCTCTCTCTCTCTCACTGCACCACCAGGAAGGCAAAGCAATTTCTCATCCTTGCCACATAGGAAGGAAATGAGGAAAGTCGACACCTGTATCCAGAATTCCACGCTTCTCCTCAGTCTGCAAGCAACGCAGTGCACAGAGGATGGTGGCAACGCTCAGGAGACGTGCGTTAGCGTTGGCCGTGGCGTTGATTCTTATCCTACTTATCCTGGAGGTGGTGAGATACTTTGTGAATGAGTCCTTGCATAGTGTGATAAGATTAAACACACTAATGAGGACAGATTTACCTGCTCTCATGACTTACCTGAGGAGTGAGATGAGTGACAGGAAGCGTGAGGATGAGAGGAGTGAGGCTGGACACGGCACTTGGATCCCTCATCTATGTCCTCACTATAGGAATCTGGGACATAGGAGCCTCGTTTGGACACCACCCACGCCCAACACCATCTTCTTCCTTCAGACCTCCTGCAAGGACTCGCTGACAGCAAGAGAGGTGATGAAAAATAGGCAGGATTTCCAGTGAGATTAAGAGACACGTGAGGATTTTTGGAAAGTATTATAAATTATCTAAAATGCTAAAAAAAAAAAAAAAATAGAAAAAAGGAGAGATACTGTTAAATAGAAGAAGAAGGATTTTGGTTGTCATTAATTCTGAGATCAGGATTTTTGGAAAGTATTCTGTCTCAAGATTATTTAAAGAATCTACTGTTAATTAGTAAAGGAGCAGCCCAGGTAAGAATCATGAACAGGTGAATTGATACAGGAAAATATAACTAAATGGCTCCGTTCATTTTCAGCTTTATTTATTTTTTTTTTTGGGGGGGAAGGTGGGACGAGCCCCTCAGCCCCCCCCCTTCCTCCTTGGCTACGTCCATGATACCTTCTTAAACCACTACCGAGCTACGGTTACTGATGATCTTAAGAAGTAATTAAGAGGGAAGCTGTTTATTCCAGTGAGGTCATTAGTAACTCTCTCTCTCTCTCTCTCTCTCTCTCTCTCTCTCTCTCAAAATTATAATCAAAATAGCCTCCTAAAGTTTCTAAAAAAAAAAAATCTCTTTCGACACCCTGCATGATTTGATATATAGTGCCGTTGTTGTTGTCGTTTGTTGTTGTTGTTGTTCTTGTTGTTCTTCTTCATGTAGTTGTTGTTGTTGTTGTTGTTGTTTTAGCTGTTCAATAAGAGGGTCCAAAGAAGCCTTCACTTTCTTCTATAATCTTACCCATAATCCTGAATCTTCTTCTTCTTCTTCCTGCCCAGGCCTGTGTGGTGGAAAGCGCCGCCCATCACCACCCACACCGCCCAGTTCTCATCCTCATGGCCGCCCCCACCCTCAACCACACCCACCCACTCATCAAGGTACGCCCACAGGCACCCAGTCCTCAATTCGTCTCAAACCAGATGGGGCTTTATTGCTCACACTGCTGCTCAGGGGCTGCCGTGGCTGGTCTCCCTTATCCTAAAGGTCGGGAATGAGTAGCCTAGACCCGGACCCCTACGCTCCTGATGGGGTAAAAAGGAATGGATAACTGATTTACCTTCACTTCTCAGCGTCTCATTACAAAAGTTTATTATTATTATTATTATTATTATTATTATCATTTATTTATTTATTTACTTCTTCACCAGCCTGTAGAAATAAAGTACCCACTGACAGCTTCACCAATACATTAATAAATCCCTTCAAATCGACGACCCGTTTATTTTATGCTTAGTCCTCACACGATTTTATTCTTAGTAAGACGAATTTACCGAAATAGTCAGACAGCGCCTTCTCTGATCTCCATCCATGCCCCTGATTGGCTGGGTCGTGGGAAACAGGGCAGCCAATCAGAGAGGACGAATCTCCTCTTAACTGGCCAATCACAGGAACATTAAGCAGTTAAGGACGCACTGCACATCAATCTAATCACTGTACGTTTGACTCTACGAATATCCTCTTCATTTACTTCGAAGGTCACTCATAGAGCATTACACTCCTAACACATGCCGTATTCAAAGATCCCTTAACACAGAGGAAGAACTCACTCAGCGTCAGGAGAGGTATAGGGTAGATGCATAAATGAATAGATGGATGACTGTATTGATGTATGGATGTATGGTTCTGCTCGCCAGGTCTTGACGTCCCTGGGTAACGTGAGGGTGGGTTGGCTGGACCTGGATCGGGTGTTCAACGACGAGCCACTCAGGACCTGGCACGCGCGACGCACCTGGCTTACCGTCCCTAGTAAGTGGACTGACTGACAGGTGCGAAGGTAGGATAATTAACCCGTAAAAAATAAGCTGAAAGAAAAGAAATAAGGCATTGAGGAATATTGAAAAGTAATTTGGTGGGAAAATGAGTTTGGTAAATACAGAAGAAACGCAGGAAGAAGTAAATACAGTATGTGGACAGACCCAGAATTTCCTTTTAATTCTACCATAACAGTAATTGCACAAGATCATTTTTAAAGTATAACAAACCTAATTAACAATTTCACGGCACACTTACCGCCCATTTCCACGCCAGACGAACGCAGTGTAGCAGCGTTGATCAGCGATGCGGCTCGTCTGGAACTGCTTAGGAGTTACGGGGGCACCTACCTTGACCTGGATACCCTCTGCCTACGCCCTCTGCCCCGCGACACCAACTTCCTGCCCAGAATTTCGGACAAACTCGTCATTAACTGCGTCATGAGTTTCCATCCGCGACACAGACTGATGCAGGTGTGTTTGGGGGGTTAGTTTCTGTGTCTTCTTCTGTCTGTTTGTCTGTCTGTCCCGTCTATCTGTTCATTTATCTACCTATCATTCTATCTGTCTACCATCTACCAGGTATATCTATCTACCTATCTGTCTCAGACTCTGGTTATTAACTGCATCAAGAGCTTTTACCCGCCACTCATGCAGGCATATTTACAAACGACACTCTATTCACTCTAACCTGGTTTAGTATCTCTCTCTCTCTCTCTCTCTCTCTCTCTCTCTCTCTCTCTCTCTCTCTCTCCCTCTCTCTCTGTCTCTCTCTCATCTTCAGTGCTGAGTTATAACGAGAGATAAACGCTGGAATATGTTACTATAGTCTGTCCACCCTAACTTGGCCTAAATATGTCATCGCTGCTACTTACATGCTGTTTTGCTGCAGTAAATTAACACCAGAATATGATGCTAGTCACGAAGAAGTGCTATACAGTGCGTTAGTAGTGTCTTAGTCTATTGCTGACCTAAATGACCTGTTTTTTTATCATCATCACATCAGTAGTAGTAGTAGTAGTAGTAGCAGCAATAGTAGTAGTAGTAGCAATAGTAGTAGTAGTAGTAGCAGCGATAGTAGTAGTAGTAGTAGTT
Organism: Birgus latro; assembly: GCA_018397915.1. Taxonomy (NCBI): domain Eukaryota; kingdom Metazoa; phylum Arthropoda; class Malacostraca; order Decapoda; family Coenobitidae; genus Birgus; species Birgus latro. The sequence continues at coordinate 5,473 of JAGKTI010024396.1, read as the reverse complement.
GTTGTTGTTATTGTTGTTGTTCTTGTTGTGCCTTTCTCCTGTACTCCACCATCCTCTTTTCGGGGGATAGGGAAGGAGTTGATGGACGTTTGTATAACCGGACAGCTCCACAGCCCAGTTATAACAGTGACACCACGTGAAGGCTCCCTCTCCAGCACCTGCAAATACTTTATAAAGATATAAATAATAAACATAACTAACACTCATGGTTAGAACAACAGTAAGATTCCATTCCAGCTAAAGCCACGTCCTCGTCCTCGTCCTCGTCCTCGTCCTCGTCGTTGTGTGGCTTCTTTGAGGTTACGTAACAGGGCCGATAAAAAAAGTAAAATTAATTACCTCAAATACTGTGATAAATTATACTGGTGGAGGAGAAGGTACGCTCACTCTCGATGCTTTCAAGTTTTAAGTACGCTGAGCAAATGGTTCCTGAGTGTGTTTGCGTGTTTTATTTTTTCGGAGTGTGGTGCATGAGTTCCTGAGTGTGTTGGCGTGTTTTTATTTTTTCAGAGTGTGGTGGGTGAGTTCCTGAGTGTGTTTGCGTGTTTTTATTTTTTTCAGAGTGTGGTGGATGAGTTACCGTCTGTGTGGGACCCAAGCAGCTACACCAGCATCGGGGCAGACCTCCTCACTCGCCACCTCCACCTCCTCTGCCCTGACAACTTCACCATCCCGAGCTCCGTCTCTCCTCACCAAGCCGAGACCTGCGGGGATGTCACCGTCTTCCCAGCCCACGCCTTCGTTCCTTTCAGCAACGGCAGTGACCTCAAATACATCTTCACTGAGGGAGAGGGTCTAGGGGCGTCGTTCATGAGGAGGGATGATGTGTATACCCTCCACCTGTTCAATCACCTCACCTCCCGAGCCTCCTTGAATCCCTACGGGGACTCCATCTTGAAGGAGGCGGCTGAGCAGAACTGTCCTTGGGTTATGCGAGTTGTAAAGGAAAATAAGCTGTATTTGTAGGCAAAGTGTACATTGATGATAACATATACCTGGTGATGTTCCCTCTCCCCTTGCAGCTAAGTTGATGGCCAAGGTTAGTGAGGTGAGAGTCGATCTGACTAGAGTGGCACATTCAGCTTTTGCTACCAGCCATTCACTCGATGTGGTGTAAAGTCCAACAGAGCGTACATTGAGGGACAAGCCAAATGGTTCCGTGTAATCCAGGTAAACAGTTATTACGCTGAATGGTAACCATATAACCAAGAAATGGATGTTTGGTGGTCTAGTGGACTCGGGCGCTCCAGTCGAATGCTTCCCACTCAGCGCAAAACTCCAAGGAATGACTGGGGTTCACTGCACAATGAATGCTACTCAGCTCACCCTCGCTTTAAAAGTCAGAACTAAGTAGTCTTGGTCCTGGCCAGTCGCTCCTGATGGGGCAAGAAAGGTATATGCCAAAAAAAAAAAAAAACGAAAGCTGCCCTTCTCACTCCTGCCACACCACAGTCATTTCCTATGCCTGTTGTCATACTGATCTCATTTCCCCCTCTGCCCCGCCCAGCCATACCTCTTGCTGTACTCACTCATTGCCACTCCCTCCTCCATCCACTCACACGGATATTTTCTCCCACCAATACGCTTCCCTTCCACCCACTCCACTCATTCACCC
>JAGKTI010024395.1:4020-14399 GCA_018397915.1 Birgus latro | reverse complement strand
AGAGAGAGAGAGAGAGAGAGAGAGAGAGAGAGAGAGTATGGAAATTGAGGAAGTAAGAGAATTAACACGTGACAGAATAAAATGAATGAGATTTGCATGAAGTTGCATATAATCAAGGTTGCATCCGCTTTTTATCCTCTCTTGGTATGGACAAATCTAGAGTTCTATTCTAGCTAACGACAGATGCAGCTGAGAGTGAGTTACAGGCCTGAGAGTTAACGTGACAGTAAACGAATGGCTATATCAGGATTTTAAAAGAGTTTATGATGACTGACAGGAACAGCGGCAACCTTTTCACCGACTGTTTTGTTGGACGATGCTTCCTTTTTTTTTATATATTCATCCTGGTATGTGTGTGTCTTCTTCCCCTTTTCATTCTCTTTATTCTCTTTTCTACTTGGTCACTTATCCATCTCTTCATCCTCCTCCTCCTCCTCCTCCTCCTCCTCCTCCTCCTCCTCCTCCTCCTCCTCCTTCTCCTCCTCCTCCCCCTTTTCTCTCTCTCCACTCCCACCTACCCATTATCCACATTACCCATTTTTATTTCCCCCTCATAAAGGTTTCCCTAATCCCCAAACACAGGCTTCCAAACTTTAACCGGATTCTTTCAACTATGTGAGCTCCATAATCGTAGTGTATCTGAGTGAGGGGTAAAAAAGGGGAACGTAATAACGATGTCTCCCCTTCCTCTCTCTCTCTCTCTCTCACTCCCTCACTTTCATTCACACTCTCACACACTCCCATTCACACCCTCATTCACTCTCACCACACTCCACTCCTGTTAGCCATCTATACCCATATCTACTCCCTTTTTTGCTTACCGTCATCATTTTATATTTTTGGTCATCCTCCCCAGTCTATCACCATGTTTCCTCCTTTTCTTCCTGTTTTCTTTTTTTCTGTTACCCCAGTACCCACAGTTCATTTCCTCCCCCTCCCACACTTTTCCTTTCTTTCTTCTGTACTTCCTTTTCGTCCATCATTTATTCCCTTCCTCTTTATCTCGTCTTCCTTCCTTTCCCCCTTCTCCCCTTTACCTTCCTTCCCTCTCTCTTCCTTGCTCTCTGTTCCCTCCTTTCCACCCCCATATCCAAACATCCCATCTGTGTATATCCCAGAGGTATTATCCTCATTTTTATCCCCTCAAAATCTACGCAAGTACCTCAGAAATAAAAATATCTTACCCGTCCATAATCGAGTGTTTTCCCTTCCATTTTCCCCTCTTCAGCCTTTCCCTAGAGTGATAATACGTTCATCGTGCCTTCTCATCAATACCCCTTCATCATAGTCCCTCTCCTGCAGTTCCCCAGTGGGCTGCTCCAAATACAGGGCTTCCCTTTTCACCTATTGAGTTTCTTATCTATTTTTTTCTTATTATATATCTCACTACTGTAATTTCTCTATGCATCTCTACCCAGTACATCTCCCAGTAGCAGGTTCATTTTTCCCTCTCTTTCAGCCTCCCAGTTCGCTGCTCAAAATTTACGTCCTCCTTCGCCTATATTTTTTCGTAACTAAATTTCTCTAACTACATCTCTTAGTGCTACGATCCCAGAAGCATGTTATTGGCCACTTTTCTTCCCAGTGGGTTACTCTTAATTTAAGTGGTTCCCTCCCAGTGGTTCTTCATACCTAGCTTTCTCTTACAACCTATCCCACTATTTCCAGTATTCTGCCCACCCTTACCAGGTGTACGTCTCTAGTATTAACTCTCTCTCTCTCTCTCTCTCTCTCTCTCTCTCTCTCTCTCTCTCTCTCTCTTAATTTCTCCTGTGTAGTTTTCTCTTCCCATTCGCATATATCACACATATATGCAACCCTTGTTCCCAGACCTATCCTTTTCATTTTCCTCCATCATATCTTCCAAAACCAACTCTGTTCTTGCCTCTAATACAGTACTATGATATAAGATTCCTGTCAAATTCCTAGGCGTAGAGCATAAAATCACGGTAATGCATCTTAAAAACGTCTCGGAAGAAAAGATTACCCTCGTCCCCTTTCCCCCCCCCCCATCCGTCTCACTCCATCCCTAGTCCTTCCCCCTAAACTTCTTCCCCCCCTCCCCCAGCGATTCATATTCCTTTACTGGGCTGAAAAATTAATAAACCAGAAATATAGTAAAGGGATCCAAGGGCTGCTCCGGCCACTCCATCACCATCCCTCCGCTCACCAAATGTCCCAGAACGGCCATTTTACCCTGAGTTATTTTCCACTCCGGTTGGCTCACGGAAAGTTATGATTTTAATATGGAAGTTGAAGACGTCGTCGGCTCGCTGGCCACTTGGAGAGCCAACCCCCACCCCCACCCCCACCCCTGCCTAGTCCTCCACCCCCACCCCACACTCACCTCCCTCCATCGGGTCTTTTGAAGGTGATGCCTGCCTGCCTGCCCAAGGGGGGAAGTGTACTGATCTACCTGGGGTGTGGGTGGTGATGTTTTGTGATGTGATGGTGATGTTTTGTGATGTGGTGGTGATGTTTTGTGATGTGATGGTGATGTTCTGTGATGTGGTGGAGATGTTTTGTGATGTGGTGGTGATGTTTTGTGATGTGGTGGTGATGTCTGTAATGTAGTGGTGGTGATGTTTCGTGTTGCTTACGTCTTGCAATACGGTGATGTCTCTTGCTGGTACTGTCTTGCAATTGTGATGCCTTGCGATGTGGTAATTGCTCATGGGGGTGATGACTTACAAGCTGATGATGTCTTGAAGTGTGATGATGACTCGTGGTGGTGATGACTCTCAGTGTTATGGTGTCTTGCAATGTGATGATGTCTTTGGTGATGAAGTCTCGAAATAGCAGAAACCCGACATGGGGACAGATGAATGGATACAGTATTTAGAAAGAGAGACAAATAAAGAGAGACACAGACAGACAGACAGATAGATGGACAGAGAGAGAGATAGACAGGGTAAATAAATAACCAGACAGACAGACACACCCCATGTTCGTTGGTGAGGGGGGGGGGCTGCGACAAACACCCAACGCTACTGCCAAACGACACGAGAATAGACGAGACAGGAGCTAAGTGTGGCCAAATTAATTACCTCTCTCTGAAAAAGGACCCCCAGTACCTCTCCTATCCCCCAGCACCCCCCAACTCCCTCCCCTCCCTCTGCCAAGGCACGGCAGAGTCGACGGAACTAAACACACACACACACTCGCGTACATGTAATTGGATACACACATGCAGATCGATATAAAAACGTACACACACACACACACACACACATACACACACACACAACTGTACCCACACTTGATTCTATGCACACGCTCGAATTTACTCACACACACACACACACACACACACACACACACACACACACACACACACACACACACCAAATGCAAACTGTTTTGTGGAATCTTGGTTGGGTGTTTTTCCGTTTGGGTGAATATCTTCCTGGTGTCTCACTCTCCCGTGTGTGTCTCCTCTTTCTCTTATTCGTTTAGGTTTATGTTACTCTGTCTCTGTCTCTGTCTCTCTCTCTCCGCCTTCCCATCCTTTCATCCACTTACACCCACGTTTCCACCCACCCACTCCACCCACCAATCTCGCCACTCGCACTCTCGACTTAATTTCTGGTTGCCACTCACCTGGTAAATGCAATTAGCGTAGGACCCGGCTAGCGCACGTCTGAGGTGTACCTGAGTGGCTGACATTCACGATGGACAGGGATATTTCGCAACACTTTCTCTACTGCGATTTATTCTGCTTTTTACCGAATTCTTACTGTCCTCAAGTGTGTTTACTGATTTACACAATATCGTTTTAAAGATAAGGATGACAAAATACAGTGTTAAGATACAGTGTCAAGGTATGAAGATACTGATCAGGTACAAGACAGTGTTAAGGTGTAATATGCAGGCTAAATCGCTAAGGATGAAGTGCCACGAAGCCTCCTCTACGAACGAGATTACGTGTCTTTGAAGCGGGATTCACTTAATACGCTCACAGTGGTTCTGCTGGCTCTAATCTCGGCCACTACTACTGCTGCTGCTGCTGCCACTACTACAAGATTAAGCTCTTTATTAAATTTTCTTTTATTATTAACTCTGTTCTGCTGTTACCTCTATATTGCTCTTACTTTCAAAAATTATTTCTATTCTTTATTTCCACTTTAAAACTGTTTCTTTCCTTTACCTCTCTCTCTAATTTAAAACTGTCTTTTCTTTAACACTAACTCTTGTTTTAAATTACATCTGTTCTCTATCACTCTCTCTGCCCTAAAGATACTCCTTTTCTCTGTCTCTACTTAAAAATTACCCTCTTTCTTTGTCTCTTCCTTAAATGGACACAGATAGACAGATAGGTAAATAGACTGACAGATACAGAGAGACAGACAGACAGATAGATACAGATAAAGACAGACAGACAGACAAACAGATAGTAAGATAGACACAGGACAAATAGATGAATAAACTGATGGACAGACACTGTTTTTTTTTTTTTCCCCTTTAGCAATCACATCGACACCTTTCCCTCTCCAAAATGGCGCCCTTGTCCAACCTCATTTACTGCAAAGTCTGAAACTCCTTTTAATCCCCCTTCCCGTCAGACTTAATCCTTCACTTTGTCTAATTAAACCTTTCACTGTCATTGTTGGGATTTCTCTGCTGGATCATAGTTTCCAGACTTTTTTTCCTTAGTTCTCAATTCTAGTTGCCAATTTTCTCTATCGTTTACAAAGAATTCGTTTATCATCATCATCTGCCATGCTGTCAAAATTTCCACCCATCTTCTATCGTATTATTATCATTCAAACTTTCCTCTTCGTTCTTCCTCTGCCATCCCTCCATCGCCGTTTCATTTTTCCTCTACCTTGCCTCTCTTATCTCTGTTATCTACTACTCTGTTATTCCACTCCTATTTCAATATCCTGTCTCTTACTCTCCTCTTTATCCTTTTAAGCTCCTGCTCCCTTAATCCTTTCCGCTGTTTCTTCATTATATTTTCCTCATGTATGCGGAAATATTCATGACTGTTGCAAGCTTGTTATTAATTTTCTTGCACACACACACACACACACACACACACACACACACACACACACACACACACATAATTTACATACAATATGCACACCAATGTTCACACACCTACACAGCCACAGCCGCCCACACTCATGTATAAATGTAAACAAGATACACACGCATCCGACACGACTAACATGTGAGAAAATGTGAGAAACTGTAAGAAAAAATGTGAGAAAATATGAGATAAAAATGGCATAAAATGTGAGAAAATATGAGAAAATATGTGAGAAAATATATCTTCAATCTGTATACTTTTATACAATTTTATTTAGTTTGCAACAGACTTCTCGCTATAAAAGTGATTAATGGAGACAGCCAGAATGACAAATATATGGAAAGACAAAGCAGATACACATGGAAAGACAGACTGACAGAAAGACACATACATGAAGACAGACAGACACACAAAGAATGATGGACAGACACACTAAGAAAAACAGACACACACACAAAGAAAGAACAGACACACACACACAAAAAAAAAAAAGGCAGACACACACACACACACACACACACACACACACACACACACACACACACACACAAAAGGCAGACAGACACACACACACAGACAGAAAGGCAGAGACAGACAGAGAATGGGGAGGAAAGGGGGGACTACAGACAGCAGACAGAGAGTTATAAATATCCCCACTGAAGCGACACAGAGACACTTAACGAGCCTTGCGCTGCCAATGAGAATCCTAATTGTTTCGTTGGCTGGGGTAACGCGAGGAAACACCGATATTTGCACTGATCCGGGCCCGTATCCCAAGCGACAAGGGGGCCTTCGTTTCACATCTTCCTTGGCGATTTATTTTGCATATTACACCGTACCAGTCTCTTGTGTGTTACTTAAACTGTTTCATTTTCGACACAGTTTGCATCCCAGAAATGCGAGACGTGAATACCGAGATCCACTTTGCGGAATAAATCGCTAAGAAAGAGCTGTTGCGATATCTCCAAATCATTTATAATACGACCCCCTGTGTCTCCGGGAAAGTAAAATACAGCCAAAAATTCCTCCACTCTTTAGGCGCTCGAAAATTATGACAAACGGAATACAACCGATCGATTAAGCTCTAGATTACGAATATAACATTAAACAACGATAATTTCAGTGAAGAGAAGCAAATATCCAAAACGCAGCGGTGAATTACTAGGTAAAGACATATTTCACTCAGGCGTTTATGTACACCTCTGTTTGCACACGTTCTCCACCACCCCTTGATAAACTCGCCACACATATTTATATTCTGGCATGCTTGGCTGTCCTCGCTCCGTCGACTCTCTTGCATGTAACCGTAACCACACGGTCGGTCAAGGTCGTCATATGCACGTGCACGCTCGCAGGCGCGCATGCATACACACACACACACACACACACACACACACACACACACGTGAATTTCCATTTTTATTAACACCTGCACACCCATATACACCACACACATGCATACCTGCAATAAAAACTCTCGTCCATATTTTTCCGTAACAAGTAACACATACATCAAAACATAAACCTCCCTTCCCTCTCCCAAACACACACACACACACACACACACACACACACACACACACACACATTCATGCTCTACCCCTAACACACAGACCCAAACACACACACAAATCCTCTACACAGCCACGCACATACAAGCCACACAGCCACTCCTTCCTTCTATACACACACACACACACACACACACACACACACACACACACACACACGAGGGAAGTTATGCCATCCCATGAGAGGCTAAAGTAGTGTGATGGTCAAAGTTGGGTGGTGGGAGGTTACTGGAGGCCCATCGTTTAGTGGCCGACACACCTACCAGGATTTACATGAGGAGGAGGAGGAGAAAGGGTGGTGGGGTAAGAAAAAATAAAAATAAAAATAAGGAAAAACCGTAAGAGTAAACTGATATTGATAATCTATAAAAGAGTAAAATCTGAAGGGAGTACCACCCAAATAATTAATGTAATGTCACTTATAATAACAACTGTACTGAAGGTAAGCGTCACCCCTGCAAGCCGGGAAGGTACATTTGTAAGTTCACTTTTCCTATGTACATTTTTCAGGCTTCATTCTTTCCTATTTCCAGACAATTATCTTCAGGTCAGGAGAGTCCCTGGTAGTGAAGGGATTAATGAAGGGCGTATCTAACCCCTCCAATTCAAAATTACTCTCCTAAACTTATTGAAATCGTCTGGGGAGTACCGAGAATTAGATCATAAAAACGTCATTGGGAAGAAGGAGTTAATGGTGCGAAAAAATATATATGGAATAAATTTAAGGCAATATTCTCTGTGATTTGCAGAGTGGAGGAAGTTAGAAGAGGTCTCTGTCCACTGGGGTAATGACACACGCTGGGAAAAATGATGATAATGATGATGGTGATTGTGGTGGTGGTGGTGGTGGTGGTGTGAGCAATTACAGAAAGCAGAAAGGACACAGGAAAGTTGAGAGGATGAGGTAGCTACACACACACACACACACACACACACACACACACACACAACGACAACTACCATCCAGAAGAAATGTGTGCGAGGGTTGGAGGGGAGAAGAGGACGACATGCGGAGGAGAGAGAAACGGAGAGGAGAGAGAGAGAGAAAGAGGGAGGGAGGGGAGGCACCATCACTGAGTTAGAAAGGTAATTGTTGCGAAGGCCTCCTAACTTCCCTGGAATAAACAAGCTGCCAAAGTTATAATTACTTAATACTGTTTATGTCGTGAGCAAAGATGGGAAGGCCCTGGGAAAACTTAATTATTCTTGAGGAAGGGATTATCTCTTACACACTCCTTGATAGTACTTTTTTACGTTTTATTTTTGAGAAGGGTTTTGTATATACTAATTTATTTTTTTTTCTCTCTCCCCCTCATGAATAAACCCCTCGAGTATTAAGTTACCAGGAAAAATGGGATCGAAAGCTAAGATCAGCTTGGAGCAGAGTGTCAAAGTCCTCGTCTCTCCATGTGATAGGTGGATAAGATAAAGGATGGTTTTTGTCATTAACTCGTTCAATCCGGTGACTACTTCCAGACGATTATTATTCATTTTGGGGGAGACTGCTGAACCTGAACCCTCTTATTTGATATCTCTCCTGAGCTGAGTACGGTCGTCTGGAGATAGCAAGGGTACTAAAAAAAAATGTGTCAACGCACTGAAGGGTGTAAGATCACATGACTCAACACAGAAACTATCTGCTAACTCGCCTTATCACTAACGGCGCCTTTGTCTATCAGTCAGTAGTGCGTAGTTCAGTGTCAGTAAGCACTCTGTCAGTCGTATTTTCCTGATTCTAAAATGACATTATTACGACACAAAATGGAACATAAGTATGAACACTGAACTCTGATTAGCTGTCATGAGAGTCCATGCTATGATACACGGACAATGAACTGTTTGCCAAATAAACTAATTAAATACCTTTAAGAAATTATAATAGGCTTGCATCTGAAGTAGCAAATATCGTTGAACAGTGAGAAGGGTAAAGTTAACCAAATCATAATGGAAATACAGATTATGATGGGCTGCAATAATTGTAACATCAAATCACTGGGTAGAAACGTGTAAAAAAAAAAAAAAAAAAAAAAATGCAAGCCTTTATCTATCCTTCCCGCCCCACCCAGCTCTGAACCCAGGATGCGAACATCAGGGCTGCGCAGTCCTTTATCAGCATTAACCACTTGACTCCGCTTGACGATCTTCCCCGCTGCTGCCATACGATTTTATTCAACTTAGGAAAGGCCACTCGTACTGTAAAGACTTATTAATGGTAAATCTAACCCCTCCAGTTCAAAAAGTCAATCCTATGCAGTATAAAAATCAAGAAATGGGAAGAATAATTTGAATTACCTAAATTTAAAAATAATGATTACCTGAAACAGCATCCTGAACCATCTTCCTGGAGGAGCAGATGCTAATGAGACACTACAATTTTTCCAATTCTCTGATCATCTATAACTGGAATTACTGTAGGGAAAACACAGTCTGACAGACATACAGACATACAGTACTATATGCAATTCCATTAACATTTCGCGAATTCTAGTTTTTTTTTTTTTAATGTGTCCGACTCTGGGCATAGGCTTCACAGCCTGCTATCAAGGCCCAGCAGCCCTCCTACATACCGTAAACCTCTACATGTCACCACTTCGGCGCTAACACCCACCGTCCATATTGCATACATGCTAGGGCTGTCTCATACAGGACTGGTGTATTGGTATTAGCGGGGGTAATTTTACGACATGTCAGCGGGTCTTTTGGTAGATCAGTAAAGCCTGATTTAAGTTAACGGTGCTTTATTGCTAAAATACTGCCGCAAAATACTGGGTTTCATTGGATATCTTTTACACAAACCTCTGGACACAACTCACAGTCGAAACGAGAATGAAGTTGCCCGTAAACCTTGTGTGGGATTGTGAGGGTCAACACCGGGGAAGATTTTAGCGTCTAACTGCGCTGAGGGTAATGGATAGTCTATTGGCCTTCGCTCTGCGTCCCCATCAAACACGAGTTGCTTCGTATCGCGTTCTCTTATCTCCTGTGCTGTCATCTGTCATTATCTGTTGGGGATAAGTAGGGTCTATTTTCACTGCGTATAATTTCCGGATCTACATCCACACTAACCTTGATACACTTACACCTGTACCCTTCCACCCGAACCGTCGCTGTCACACTACTGTATACGAGGCGTCTTTATTCTAACCTGAAAAAGATCTCTAACCCCTTCTGCTTGGTTGATGATTAGTGTTGTCAGATGGGCGGACTGCTCTGACTAAGTATCAGGGAGATTCATTCCTACCTCATACCCAAGGCTCATCGAAATTCATGTCACCACGACTTAGTAACAAGTTGTGTGAGAGGCACAGTTCCGTCAGGTGAAAAAAGAAAAAATACAGCCCAGTCTAACCAGTGCAAACTAATGTCACCACCTCTCCACCTAGTCATTACAGTCACAAGCACACAACACAGACTAACTCGCTTCCCTTTACGTTAGCTTCTCATCCGATATATCGAACGCGCCATTTTCCTTACAAAACTATGTATGTTGATTTTCCTCCTGTCCTCTTGCCATTTTTTTTTTTTTTGTTTTTTTTAAAGAAGGCAGTAATGGTCAGGGACAGAAATATTTGGAATTTGTTTTTCTCTTCTCATTTCCTTGGGCTTCCCCTTACAGGATGCGGGATCAAGCAAAGGACAGGAAGACATTTAAGAATTTTGTACGTATAAGAATTTCGGACAGCCAAAGACAAAAAAAACTCTATGGGCCATTTCCACCACATGTCGCCACCTTTACTGGGGAGAGATGATGAGGGGCGGGGGAGGGCGAGGGA
>JAGKTI010024394.1:0-14400 GCA_018397915.1 Birgus latro | reverse complement strand
AGAGAGAGAGAGAGAGAGAGAGAGAGAGAGAGAGAGAGAGAGAATAATGGGTGACAGTGCGAGAGTAAGATTAGGGTTGAGAATGAAAGCGAGATTATGGGCGATAGCGAAAGAGAGAGAGAATAATGGGTGACAGTGCGAGAGTAAGATTAGGGTTGAGAATGAAAGCGAGATTATGGGCGATAGCGAAAGTGAAGACGAGGAATGATAGTGATCATGGGTGATAATGAGAAAGCGAGAGAAGAACAGGGAGTGAAACACGGATATCCCGGGCATGAGAGTCTATCCAGTATATAATGGTGTGCCAAGAGTTCAATTTATGCCGAAGACAGCCAAATGATCCTTAACTTCCAGATGATTAGCCAGTATCGCATATTATCTCGAGCTATTTCAATCCCTCAGCCTTCCTCCCCTCCCATCCACACACGCAGGCACGCATGCACACACTAACAATCAACGTGAGAATGTCAACATATCCCTACGCCCGATAATGCGATGATTATCTTAGGTGTGTTTTGTGATTCTGAGTAGCTTCCTCGCTAGGCTGATGCCAGAAGAGTCCGCCTATAAAAATTCTGGTTACTGTTATAAGATTAGGAGGACGGTGTTTCAGAATGATAAATCCTGACAAATATAGACGCTTGCTTTAAATCAGCCTAACACACACACACACACACGCACACACACACACACACACCTATACAGTCAAAACTATGTTCTACACAGAAAGCACGAGAGTCAAACAGTTAGGCTACCAATTGCAAACTATGAGAAAGACTGCATATCATATTCTGTGAAAAAAGAAAAAGGACAGGCCCTATTATATAGTTCCTATAATATACGAGGGTAAGAAAACTTTCTGGGATGTAGGTGATTAATCTTGTGCAAAAATGTAAGCAATACAAAGATTATTCTTACTTGTTCTCCGGATATTGTGACGGAGTTAATTGGTTACGTTCAGAAGCACAGCCATAAACAAGTGTACAGTATATGTAAATCTGGTGTATCTGTGTGCTAACGGATTGGGTTGCTGAAAGAGAGAGAGAGAGAGAGAGAGAGAGAGAGAGAGAGAGAGAGAGGACAGACAGACAGACAGACAGACAGACCTTTTTAAAAAGTCAGTCAATGGGAAGACTCTGTATGATAGGATAAATAATACAAATAAATGTATTGGAATTTAAAATGTTCTAAAAAATTGTCCATTAAATGGTATAGGATCGAGGGACTGGATATATGGAAAGCTGGCAGCGAAACCGGGGAAGCGTGCGAGCAGTTGAGTGATGGATTTATTGGAAACTGGGGAGCAGTAACAAATGAGTCTGGAAGCGGGAGGGGGGGGAGGGTTATATATTGCAAACTGAGAAAATGTTCTTCAGAGATGAAACGCAAAAATGCCGACGGAACTGGCAAACAGGTCGAAAGAAGTACGAGGGGCGGCAGAGGAATATACGAAGCATGTGTGGAATGTGGACTGAGTATATTAAGCGTAACCCGCACATCTATGACTCATTAAGCGAAGAAGAATTGATAAAGGGAAGAAAAGTTGACGTGAATGTCAGAAAGAGAGGATACGACGACTAGCAAAGAGAGAAAAAATTGAAAGAGGAGTGGAAGAACGAGGGAAAGGAAGTTATTAATATCAAGAGTATGTTATGGAAATATTAAACGAATAGCAGAGGAAGGAAAGAGATATAACAGAGATAAAACACTATGAGAGAGGAAATGCAATATAAGGGAAGACAATGAAGAAAGAGAGAAAAATGAAAATGTTAAGGGACGAGACTGTGATGTATGAATGGAGGAATTATGGGGATGGAGGGGGGGAGGAAACTTGAGAGTCGTGATGAGAAGAAGAAAATTAAGAACAAATTTAGAAAGCGAAAGATAAAAATTAAAGTTGAAATACTAAAAATTAGAAGCCTATAGTCGATGAAAGGAGAAAAAAAGAATAAAAAAGGAACAAGAGAAATGAAGGAGGCATTGGTTGTGATCCATAAAAAGGTCACAAAAAGAAGGAAAGCGGGGTTTAGAAGGAAGAAAACGCAGATGGAGGACAGCAAACAATAAGGATCAAATAGAAAGGAGTAGAGTAGGTGATGATGCATGAATGGAACAAAAGGTAGTATTCTAAACAATACAGGAGGTTCATAGGAGGACTTCAGGGGTAATTGTAGGTAACAGAGAGCAAGAAAATAGTGAGAGCCAAAGATTATAGGAGAGTGAAAGAGAAAGACTAAAGGAGATAGTGAGAGATAAAAATTATAAAAGAAAGTGAGAGAACAAGATGATAGGAGTTAGTGAGAGAAAAAGATTAAAGGTGATATTGGAAGAGCAAGATTATGGGAGATAGTGAGAGAGGATGGTTACGGGTGATAAAGAAAGAGGGTGGTTATGGGTCGTAGTGATAGAGCAAGGTTAGGTGTGATTTTGAGTGTCTTAGAGAGAGAGAGAGAGAGAGAGAGAGAGAGAGAGAGAGAGAGAGAGATAGAGAGAGAGACAGAGAGAGAGAGAGAGAGAGTGACACTGAGATATGAAGATTATGGGGTGATAGTGACAGATCATGATTAGGGATAATAATGAGAGCAAGATTATGGGTGATAGTGAGAGAGCTAGAACAGGGATGATCGTGACAGCAAGATCATGGGTGACAGTGACAAAACAAGAGAAGATCAGGGAGGGAAACAGAGATATTCAAGGTATTAAAGACTGTCCAGTAAATTGTCCAATTCCGACCAACAATAGCCAAATGATCCCAAATTGCCAGATTAGCCAGCACTGCCTATTATCTCGAGCTGTTTGAAACCCTCAGCCTTTCTCCCTTCCCACCCACACACCGACGCAAGCACGCACACACACTAATAATGAAAGTGAAAGTATTAATATCCCTCCGTCGGATAAAGCGATGGTTATTTTCAGGTGTGTTTCGTTCCTCTGATTAGCTTCCTCACACTGTTGATGCCAGAACAGTCTGCTTATAAATAATCTGACTATCGATATATGAGCTGTAACACAATGCTTCAAAATGTAAAATCCGGCGTTTAAGTACGAAAAAACTGAATAATGAAAACGCTTGCTTTACATCAGCCTCTCTCGCTCTCTCTCCTAGTGACAAGGAATAAAATTTTCATGCTCAGCTATATCATGCTTTCCTATATATATAAAAGATTACTGCTTGTGCTCATCTCGTTCAGTGTAATACGAAAAGGGTAGTCACTTATAGTTTGAACTAAATACTTAGTTTTTTTTTTCTCTCTCTCTATCGCCAGTGTACCCTCTGCTGGAAAATTTTTTGTGACTGTGTATAATTATTAAGAGGTAATGGCGAATTAAGTTTTTCTGCTATAATCAGGACTTTTTTTTTGGGTAGATGCTTTCACACACACACACACACACACACACACACACACACACACACACACACACACACACACACACACACACACACACCCATCCAACCAAAACTGTTTTACACAGTACCCATGAGAGCATAACAAGTAGGCTACAAATTGCAAACTATGACTAAGATTGTACAGCATATACTGTGACAAAAAATAAATAGAAATGGCATGCCTTTATATGTAGTTCTTATAAGACACGAGGGTCAGATAAAACTTTTAAGAATTGCGTGATTAAACATGTGAAATATTGCAATTAAGACAAAGATGGAGACTTTTTTCCGGATGCTGTGACCGAGTTAACAGGCTGTGTTCCGAAGCTCAACCATAATTATACAAGTATACTGCATTCGTAAATCTGGTGAGAAAGAGAGAGAGAGAGAGAATAATGGGGAACAGTGAGAGAGGAGATTATGAGGTGATAGTGAGAGATCATGATTAGGAATAATAATGAGAGCAAGATTGTGGATGATGGTGAGAGTGCAAGATTAGTGATGACAGAATATCATGAGTGACAGTGAGAAAGCAGGAGAACAGGGATGGAAACAGAGATATCCAAGGAATTAGAGACTATCCAGTAAACTACTGGTGTGCCAATTGTTCAGTTCCTGCCAACGATAGCCAAATGGTCCATAATTGCCAGATGATTTGGCAGGATTCCCTATTATCTCGGGCCCTTTCAAACCCGCAGCCTTCCTCCCTTCCCAGTTCCCATCCATGGATGCACGCGTGCGCACACTAATAATGAACGTGAGTGTTAATATCCCTACGTCTGACAATGCAACTGTTATCTTTAGTTTTTCTTTTAAATTCTGAGTAGCTTTTTCTCTAGTTTGTTGCCGAAACAGTCTGCTGATAAATAATCTAATAACCATTATAAGACTAGCAGGACAGCATTCAAACTACAAAGAACCAGAAAATAAAGACGCTTGCTCTAACACGCCTTCTCTCTCTCTCTCTCTCTCTCTCTCTCTCTCTCTCTCTCTCTCTCTCTCTCTCTCTCGTGAAGGGAATAATACTTTCATGCTCAGCTTCATCATGCTTATTTGTATTAAAAAAAAAAAAAGAGTACTACTTGCGTTCGTCTCGTTCAGTGTAATTAAGAAAAAAAAAAGTTACTCATGGTTTGAACCGAAAACTTAGTTTTCTCAGCTCTGTACGCTGGATGACTTTCTTGAAAGTTTGTGTGTGTGTGTGTGTGTGTGTGTGTGTGTGTGTGTGTGACCCTGTATAATTTATTAGGAACTAATGGTGATTTTTTTCTTGTCAATGTATAATAATATACAGTAGCTTTTGGTATTTTTGGTGGTTAATTACACACACACAAACACACACACCTATCCTGCCAAAACTATGTGCTACACAGTACGCACTAGCGCATAACAAGTACAAAGTGCAAAATATGACGCAGATTACTTAGTGTATGCTGTGTCAAAAATAGGACAAGCCCTCTTATATAGTTCTTGCAAGATACGAGGGTCAGAAAAACCTCTAGGATATGGATGAATACTCTTGTGCAAAAATTTGAAGCAAGACATAGATGAGGATGACTTATACTTCGGATGTTCTGACGGAGATAATAGGATGCGTTCAAGAGTACAGCCATAAACATGTATACTGTATGTGTAAATCTGGTGTATCTGTATGGTAACAGATTGTGCTGTTCAGAGAGAGAGAGAGAGAGAGAGAGAGAGAGAGAGAGAGTTGAAAAGTCAGTAAATGGAAAGTAGCCGCAGTGTACGATAAATAATAAAAAAATCACGTATAGGAGTTTAAAGATGCTCTAAAAAAATGTCCACAAAATATATGGGTATAGCGATCGAGGGACAGGATATGAGGAAGACTGACTGAAACCGGAGAAGCGTGGGAGAAGTTGAGTGTTGCATTTAATGGAAGATGGGGAGCAGTTGCAAATGAGTTCAGAAGCTGGGGGGGGGATATATTTCATTTTGACCAAATGTCCTTCAGAGAGATGAAATGCATTAAAGCCGATGGAGCCTGGACGATTGGAGGCAGGGGAATATATAAAGGATTTGTGGAAAGTGGACTGAGTATCTATTTCTTTTTATAAGCGTCACTTGCACCTTTATGACTCTTTAAGAGAAAAAGAACTAACAAATTCAACGTGAATGGCAGAAAGAGAAGATACGACTACTGGCAATAAGAGAAGAAAAGGAAAGAACAGAGTAAGAGCAAATGAAAGGAATAAGAGTTTGTTTTGGGAATAATAAACGAGAGGAAGAGGAAGGGACGAGACATATGACAAAGGAAATGCAATATAAGTGAAAGCAATGGAGAGAGGGTGAGAAATGAAAATATAAGAGGGAAGAGAGTGTGATGGATGAAAGGAGGAATTATAGCAAGGGAGAGGAGAGGAGAAAATAAACGCAATAGTGGTGACAAAAAGAAAATTATAATGAATAAAATTGGAAAGCCAGAGAGCGAAAAAAAAAAGTTAGACTACTAAAAATACAAGCTTATAATGGATGAAAGGACAAAAATTACAAAGAAAGGAACAAGAGAAATGGAGGAGGCAGTACTTGTGATATATAAGATAAAGGTGACAAAATGACGGAAACGGGGGTTAAGAAGGAAGAAAACGTAGAAGGAAGACAGCAAAAAATGAGAAAAATTTGCAAATGGAAAAAAAGTAGAGTAGGTGATGATCAATGAAGAAAACAAAAGGGAAAAATACGGTTCAGAGCAAGACTAAAGCGCTAAGTACAGATGACAGTGAGAAACCATGATTATAGGGATAGTGAGAGCGCAAGATTAATGGGGATAGAGACAATGATTAGTGGCGATAGTGAAAGAGCAAATATTATAGGAGATACTGAGAGAGCAAGATAATAGGAGTTACTGAGAGAGGAAGATTAAAGGTGATAGAGAGAGATCAAGAGTATACGTGATAGTGAGGGAGGATGGTTACGGGTGATAGAGAGGATGGTGATGGGTGGTAGTAAAAGAGTAGTGAGAGAGCAAGATTACATGTGATTTTGTGTGTCAGAGAGAGAGAGAGAGAGAGAGAGAGAGAGAGAGAGAGAGAGAGAGAGAATAATGGGTGACAGTGAGGGAGCAAGATTATGGGGTAATAGTGAGAGAACATGATTAGAAAGGACAATGAGAGCAAGATTATTGGTGATACTGAGAGTCAAGATTATGGCTGATAGAGACTGCAAGATCATGGTTGACAGTGACAAAGCAAGGGAAGAACAGGGAGAGAAACAGAGATATCCAAGGAATTAGAGACTATCCTGTAAACTACTACTGTGCCAATTGTCCAATTCCTGCCAACGATGGGTGAATGGTCCTTAATTGCCAGATGATTAGCCAGCGTTCCCTATTATTTCGAGCTGTTTCAAACCCTCAGCCTTTCTCCTCTTCCACTCTCACACACACACGCACGCACGCACACATTATAATGAACGTGAGAGTATTAATATCCCTTCGTCGGTTAATGCGATGGTTATGTAGGTGTGTTTCGTGATTCTGAGTAGCTTATTCGTAATGCTGATGCCACAGTACTAAGCTAATAAGTAATCTGGTTATCAATAAAAGACTAGTTGCACAGTGTTCCGAGAAAGAACTAGAAAATAAATTCGTTTCCTTTGCATCAGCCTCTCTCTCTCTCCTCGTAACATGGAATAAGATTTTCATGTTCAGTTGAAGGCAGCTTTTCGATATATATAAAGATTACTGCTTGCATTCTTTACTCACTTTCCTCTCTTTCAATGTCATATGATAAAAGTAGTTATTTAAAATCTCAATTAAAACTTAACTTTTTCAGCAGAGTACACAAGATTAATTTGTTGAAAGTTTTTCGTTACCCTGTGTAATTAATATCAGGAGCTAATGGTGAATTAAGTTTTTCATATTAATTTACTGTATATTCATAGCTTTTGGTATTTTGGGCAGACACTTTCACACACACACACACACACACACACACACACACACCAATTCAACCAAAATTATATTATACACGGTACACACAAGCGTGGAACAAGCACAAAGTGCAAACTATGAGAAAGAAGGTTTTATAGCATTTGCTTTGACAGAAAAAAGTGACAGACCGTATTATTATGCTCTTATAAGNAGGAGCTAATGGTGAATTAAGTTTTTCATATTAATTTACTGTATATTCATAGCTTTTGGTATTTTGGGCAGACACTTTCACACACACACACACACACACACACACACACCAATTCAACCAAAATTATATTATACACGGTACACACAAGCGTGGAACAAGCACAAAGTGCAAACTATGAGAAAGAAGGTTTTATAGCATTTGCTTTGACAGAAAAAAGTGACAGACCGTATTATTATGCTCTTATAAGATCCACGAGTCACAGAAACTTTTTGGATATGGAAGGTTAAACTTGTCAAATAATGTATGTAAGACAAAGATGAGGATGACTTGTTCTCCGGATGTTGTGACCGAGTTGATAGGTTGCGTTCAGGTGGTCAGCCATAATTATACAGGTACAGTGTATGTGTAAGTCTGGTGTATCTGTGTGGCAACGGATTGTGTTGTTGAGAGAGGCAGAGACAGAGACAGTGTCAGACAGACAGACAGACACAGACAAAGACAGAGACAGAGAAAGAGAGAGTTGAAGAAAGTCAGTCAGTGGAAAGAAATCTCAGTATAGTATAAAAAATACAAATATACACATAGGAAAATAAAAAGTTCTAAATAAGAGAAGGGTATAACGATCGAGGGGCAGGATATGAGGAAAACTAGCAGCGAAAACGGAGAAGTAAGTGAGTGTTGGGTTTAATGGAGTTGGAGAGCAGTTGCAAATGAGTTTGGAAGCGGCGGTGGGGGGGAGAGGAGAAGATATATTGCTAATTGAGAAAATGTTCTGAAGGGAGATGGAATGCAAAAATGCCGATGGAGCCGGGAAGTAGCTGGAATGAAGTACGAGAGGCGAAAGGGAATACTTGAAGGATTTGTGGAAAGCAGACTATTTATTTATTTTTTCTTTAGCGTCACTCGCAGATTTCTGATATGTACTGTACAGTAAAGGGAGAACTGACACATAAATTTAATGTGAAAAGCGGAACGAGAGGACAGAACGACTGGCAACAGAAGAAGAAATGGAGTAAAGAGAGTAAAAGAGAGAAAGAAGGAACATCATTACTACAAAGAGCTTGCTTTGCAATGATAAACGAGCGGCAGGGGAGTGGAGGGGATAAAACGAGGGGAGGGATAAGCGATACGAAAGAAAACACACACACAAGGGAAAACAAGAAAAAAAAGGATATAACTTAAGATATAACAGGGACGAGACTGTGACGGATGAATGGAAGAATTACTGTATTGGAGGAAGGAGGGGAAATGAAAGCAGTTGTGTTGTAAGAAGAATGAAATTAAAAAGAACATATTTAGAAAGTGAGAGAAGAAAGATAAGGTTGTAATACTAAGGTAAGATGACTCAAATGGATGGATAGGGAAGAAAGACAAATCACTGGAGGAGGAAGTAGGTGTGATACATAAGAATAAGTCAGAAAAAGAAGGAAAGGAGAGTTAACAAGGAAACAAATGTAGTAAGGTAGGCAGCAATAACAAAGGAGAAATTATGAAGGGGAGGAAGGAGAGTGGGTAATAATTCACGGAGAAAACAAAAAGCAGTAGTCAAAGCGATATAGAAGTTTGCAACACGTCTTCATGGGTAATTATTGGTGAGCGTGAGAAAGTATGCTTGTTAGAGTGAGAAAGCAACATTACAGTATAGGTGATAATAAGAGAGCCAGATTATGAGTGATATGACAGAGAGCAAGAATATGGATGACTGAGAGAGAGAGATTTGGTGACTGTGAGACAGCACAATTATGGGTGATGTGAGACAGCAAGATTGTGGGTGATTGTGGGAGAGCAAGATTATGGGTGATTGTGAGAGAAAGATTATGGATGATTATGAGAGAGCAAGATTATGGGTGATTTTGACACTTTAAGATTATGGGTGACTGTGACAGAAAGATTATGGGTGATAGAAAACAACATTATGAGTGACAGTGAGAAATCGACGTTATGGATGATAGTGACAGACACAGATAACATGAATACTGGATTGGACACTCTGATTCACTGATTTGCAGTAATGGCCCCCAAACCTAAAAATCATACTTTGCATTCTGTCCTCATTATCTTGGCTTGTAGTCAACAGAAGTCAAATAAAAATAACGGCGTTGCACAAAAACTAATCTATCTAACACAAATATTTCAGTAAGAGCAACTGAACGTCATTGTACAATACATGGTATGTCAACTCTTTTTCACGCCTGTTAGCCTTCACCGCTTATCGTCACTTAATTTGTGATCTTCACACTTCACCATACTGAGGAGCATTCAAGCAAAAATAGACTCAATTTGAAAACACAATTGGGAAAATCATTATCAGGTACGCTACACAGATTATTCCAGCAGTAGAATATCAACTGTTGGAGAATCTTTGTAAGTAATTTGATGAAAATGTTTGGTACTGTTTTGTGCAATGGTTCTGCATCAAACCCTATGGTCCAGATTGGTGACTAGTCAGCAAGTCACTGGTTGATTCATACTCAGATCACATTCGGATGGGGGAAGACAATGCTATACTGCTCTGGGACCATTACTGCAGCGGCGGGAGCGCACGTCTGAGAAGTGTCCAATCCAGTGTTTATTTTATCTGTGTGACAGAGAAAGAGAAGAACAGAGTGAAACAGAGATATCTAAGGCATTAGGGTCTATCCAGTAATCTGGTGAGATGCCTAACTATCTATAATCAGATGCCCTAATCCCGTTATGGGTAGCCACAAACAAATCTCCATGTTGCCCTGTTCTCTCCCATTATGCTACCCTCCCCCCAACTCATACCTGCTTATTTTAAATTATACTAGGGGTAAGAAAAGGAATACTTTATGATTTAATACGTTTATAATAGTAGTGAGAAGGCAGGAATCAACATACACACAGTTTACTGAAAATGTTGTTAAAACAAAATTATCATTCACCAATGTCATCGTTAAGTTTCATATATTTCCGCCATCGTTTAACTGAGAGATGGCATAGAGTTACAGGCAGAGAAAAGGAGAGAGATGAAAAAAATAGCAAGAAATAAGGAAGAAAAGAGTGGATGAAAAATTTGGAAGGAATTTGAGTGTAACGTGGAGGGAATGTAAGAAAATTTTCTTGAAGGAGGCTAAGAGGGAAAGACAGGGTGTTAAAGAAGGTTGTAGGGAAGTGAAAGATAAAAGTGGCAGACTGGTGGTGGAGAAGAGAGTGTGAGCAAATGGAGAGAACACTTCAAGGGGCTGTTAAACATAGAGAGTGAATGTAATGTGACTATAAGTGGCTGGGGAATGGGTGGGAGAGAGAGAGGGAGATGAGAAGGGAGGAAAAGATCAGTAGGATAGAAGTAGTGTAAGCAATGAAGAAAGTCGAAATAGGGAAACTTCAGGAATGGATGGAGTGTGTGATGAAATACTGAAGCACTGGGGGAGAGACAGTAGAATTGTTATATAAGATGTGCAGATTGGCCTGGGAGGAAGGAAGATTCCCGGATGATTGAAAGCCAGGTATAATTATTCCTCTCTTCAGAGGAAAAGGGGAGAAAGAGACGCCTGGTAATTACAGAGGCATATATCTTCTTAGTGTAATAGGAAAAGTATATGGCAAGATATTTATTGACAGAATTAGGAAAATAACTGAGGAATTAGTTGGAGAAGAACGGAGAGGTTTCAGGAAGGGAAGAGGAAGGGAAAGAAGTTGTATAATGCCTTCGTGGCTTTGGAGAAAGCCAACGACAGATAAGAATGACAAGGAAAGTGGAGAATTTTAAAAATATTGGGTAAATGGGAAGCCGCTGAATGGCGTGGAAGAGTATGTATGAGGTCGTAGGGCCGGGGTGCAAGTGGATGGTGAACTGAATGAATTTTTCTGTCTGAATGTTGGACTGAAAAAGGGTTGCACCATGTCTCCATGGTTGTTCAATCTGTATATGAATGGAGCTATAAACGAGATTCAAGGTAGGGCAGTGGATACTGAAGTTGTCCTAATGAGGGAGGGCAGCGTTTTGAAACTTCCTTTTCTGTTGCTTCGCAAAGGATTCTGTATTTTTGGGTGAAAACAAACAGGAACTGCATGGTTTGGTGAATGAGCTTGGGAAACCATATAAAAAACGTACAATAAAGATGAATGGAGGGAGGAGTGAAGTTGTGGTCTTACGTGAAATGAAGTCATTGAATGCAAAGTTAAGATGGATAGTGAGGAAATTTGAGTGCATTTAACCCCCCTTGTCCCGGCAGATTCTTCACCAATGACCTCCCCCATTCTAGGCAGATATATATATTTTTTTGCCTAAAACCTCCACTTTTTATGGGAAACATCGAAAATTTATAGAGAAACTGCCCACCTGAGCTTATAAATGCTGCTACAGGTGAGAATACTCTCACCTGGCCGTGCTTTATGGGGATCCTGGCTCCAGAGAAAATGATACTATAGGAGGGATAAATAATTCATCACGTGTCACCGTGACAAAACGTGGTGTTGTTTCCATACGTCGACGGGACACCTCGGGTTAAGTACGTGAGTAGTCTGATGGGTAAGGAAGGGGGTTTGGATGATGAATTGCTTGAAAGGGTACAGCATGCAAGAAAGGTTACTGCTTCATTGAAAACATTGATAAGAAATATGGAAGTGAAAATGAAAGTAAAAAAGAAACTGCATGACAGTAATGTGAACCCCACTGTAACGTATGGATGTGAAGCTTGGACCTTGTTGGAGGGACACAAGTGAATAGTGAGAGCAGTGGAAATGAGTTATCTGAGATGAACATGCAGAGTTACTTGGAGAAACGTACTGACAAATGAAGAATAAAGCAGCATTGTGGTGTGGATGAGGATGTGATAGAATGCAGCAGGAGAAATACATTGAGGTAGTCCGGTACATGACGATGGAGAGTGAGAAACTAACTAAGAGAGCGTATATGGATGAAGTGACGAGGGAGGGGGGGGGCGGGGATTACGTGGAGGGACACAGTAGGGAGGTATTCGAGAGGTGGGGATATGGAGGGATAGAGAGGTATACGAGAGAGGGGGGTGTAAGTTGGAGGAGAGCAGTGAAATGGCAGGAAACAGGACAACATGGAGGCAATTTGTTTCTGGACATCCCATAAAGGATTAAGGCTTCTGGCAGTAGATTGATAGATCGATGGTTTAACTGTGGTGTTGGGTAAATAGACTTTTTCTTAGTCATATCTTCATACTGGGATGAGTTATTGTGAACATAATGACTAGCTCAGATGTTGTCATGTCTAGCTTCTAGAAAAACACACATGGTTCGTAGGAGGAATGCTACACCATGGTCTCCCACTCTTCAGATTCCAGCAAGTTGTAAACTAGAAAGCACTCAGAGATAGCATACCTCCGCCAATGCCATTGCCATTAAAATGGATCCGGATCCGTGGAGATAATGGGTGGAATGCACAGAATCCGGATCCGCCCCCAAATTTAAGCAATTGTTCCATGAGCCATGGCCCACTCTTCCACACAATCTTACTGAAATTGAGAACTTTTCGAGATATTGTTCGGAATACATAGGATCCGGATCCGGATCTGGATCCTCCCTAAAATTTAATCAGTTCTTGCTTGACCCATGGCCCACGCTTCCTCAAAATTTCATTGAAATTCTTTTTGAACTTTTTGAGATATTGTGCGGGGTACATAGGCTGTGGATCCTGATCTGGATCCTCCCTAAAACTGTATTAGTTCTCTCTTGGCCCATGGCCCACGCTTCCACAAAATTTCACTGAAAGTAACTAAAAAGTTTTGCAGATATTATGTGAGATACTCCAGATCCAGATCCACCCCAAAATTTAATCTATCTTCTCTTGGCCCATGGCCTACGTTTCCACAAAATTTCAGTGAATTTCATTAAGAACTTTTGGAGATATTGTGCAGGATACTCCGGATCCGGATCTGGATCCGCCCTAAAATTCAATCAATTCTTTCTTGGCCCATGGCCAACCCCTCTACAAAACTTCATTGAAATTCGCTGAGAACTTTTGGAGATATTGTGAAGACAAACAAACAAACTAACGGATGAAACTGCCATAGCCAAAGCACTTGCGTTAGGATCCGATTGTGTCTGCTTAGTTTTGACCGCAGTGTAGGTAGTCATGTGTTTGCTTGATTTTTGCTAGCATGTTGGCAGTCATGTGTCTGCTTAGTTTTCACTTATGTGTGTCCAATCATTTGGCGAAATTTTCAGCGCTTCAATGCGAAGCACAAGATGAGGTTAGGAAGCTGAAACTTTATTGCCAAGTGCGCTAGACGTTTCTCTTCAATTTGGTAAAAGAAAAAAAATAGATTTTCGAAATTTGAAAATATGGTGCCTTGGCTGGCCACTGGGTCCCAACGATTTCCGGACGCACGGCCATTGAGGGGTTTCAATCCCCTACCCAGCCCAGGGCCTTTGACCGAGTTTGATGAAAAACAATAAGCTTCCAGGGTTTGGGGATATCTACCATCTGAATTTTTTCAGAACGACTGGATCAAAATTGTGACCTGTAGAATGCAGACAAAGTCACAGACAGACAAGCATATGGAAGTGACCAACATGCTTGCCGGATCTTTCGATTCTGGCAACAAACAAACATAGATGAGTACATAGTCTCCCGCAGCTTCATTGGCGGAGGTAATAATTTGTTATAAGTAATGACGACCTGCAGGCTGCAGATATCTCTACCTCGCACACTACCGCTGCTTTCAACAACACTGTCGCCTTCATTTGAACTTCTTAAAGCGCTGAATGTACTTTAATACTGATCATCCATCCCTTCCTTCCTGGGCCTCCAGCAGCTCCCCAGTGACTCCCTCAATTCCCCCTTCACTTTCCTAAGTATTTGTAACTGTATTCAGTGACTATTATTTTTACTCACATTAATTCATCACAAAGTTCACAAGAAAACACATGACCATATATGAGAACAACCTCAACTAAGCTATGATGTATAATATC
>JAGKTI010024393.1:0-11183 GCA_018397915.1 Birgus latro | reverse complement strand
TATTTCCTCACCTGCACCTTCCCCTTCATCCCCAGTCTCTCCACCTTCATGAATAGGGTAAGCCATTCTTGCATTACGATTTTGCTTCCTTGTAATACACTCCTCCTTGACCACCTTCACCCTGTCAGTGTGTAAAGTGGTTACTTTCCCCCCTTGTATAGGACGAACCTTGATAACAACATCATTTACCCGATCAATTACACGATAGGGTCCTGAAAACAAAGGTTGCAATTTCCTTGCCACCCCCCTGGCAGGAACAGTCTTCACATAAACACGGTCCCCTACCATAAGTGGTTTCATTATACATCGCTTTGCCCTTCTGTTCTCGTTCTCTGTGCTCGCACGATCGAGAAAGTCCTGGCATCTTTCGAAAACCTTTGTTGCCATGGCGGCAAATAAATTAGGTATATCCTCAAGGTTGTACTTCAAAGATGGGTCCTGCACTACATGATAAGGCACCTGTGGGTCCCTGAGAAACAGCAAGAAATAAGGGGAATCACGGATAGTCCGATTATATCCAGAGTTATAAGCCATCATCGCAACTGGTACCATTCTATGCCAGTGATTAGCGTTCTGATCTACCATAGTTCGTATTATTTGTATGATGGTGCCATTTGCCCTCTCCACCAATCCATTAGAGGATGGGTGATAAGGAGTAATGTTCACATGTTTCATATGCAACAACCATGCCAATTCCTGAAACACCTTGTTAACGAATTCAGTTCCCCGATCCGTGACTAATTGTTGTGGAGTTCCGTAAACACAAATGACTCACTCCACAAACACTCTAGCCACCTCTTCGGCAGACTTAGACTTTAATGGTTCCGCGACGATAAATCAAGTCATTGCATCAATGAAAGTTAAGACATAATAATGCCCTTCCTCTGCTCTATTTAGTGGACCAATCAAATCCATGTGACACCTGACCCATGGGGCAGTGACATCGGGGAAACGGAGAAGCGGGCCTGGGGCGTCCCCCGAACGCTTCGAACGTATACACTGGGTACAGCGTTTGCAAAATTCCACGACATCTCTCTCCATCTGAGGCCAGTATGCAAACTGTCTCGCGCGAGTTAAAGTAATCTTGGTTCCACCATGACCAGATAACGGTAAGCAATGAGCAAGTCTAAGTGCAGAATGAACGCTATCTTCTGGGACTACAATTTGGAATACTTCCCCTATGCCAAATGACCGACTCTCCTTCTTATTTAGCAAACCGTCTGGCAACAAATGAAAGCAGTCTAACTTTGCTGGCAATTTTGGTACCTCCGTAGTCTCATTCCGCAAATAACTCTTTAATCTACCCCAAACTGGGTGTGCATCTTGCTGTCGCCTTATCTCAGTGACATCCCAATCTATTGTGTCTATTTCCACAGTGCCTGAACTCACAAGTAGTGCAACTTCATCTTCATCACTAGACTGAGTTGTTCTCAAACGGGATAGAGTATCCGCTACGACATTCTGTTGCCCTGGTAAATATTCAACCTTGATGTCCTATTCGGCTACCTGGATTTGCCATCTTGCAATCCTCCCTGAAGCTGCATTTACATTAAACAACCAAGTAAGAGGTCGATGATCGGTCTGTATCAATATCTCATAACCCAAGATAAGCAGTCTGTTCACCTTCAACCCGTAAACAATGCTCAGCGCTTCCTGCTCTATCGTAGCATAGTTCAACTCTGCCTTGTTTAGAGCACGGCTGAAAAAAGTTAATGGGCGAAGGAACCCTTGATCATCTTTCTGTTGCAAAACTCTGCCAATCGCCGTACCGCTGGCGTCCGTAGTGAACACAAAAGGTCTATCAAAGCGAGGAAAAGCTAGCAATACATCTTCCGCTAACCTCCGTTTAAGCTCACAAAACGCGCGGTGTGCCTCCACACTCCACTCCACGCGCTGTTGTGTGTTCTTCACATCTCTTTTCCCACGAGTAAGTTTTGTGAGTGGTGGCGCTATCTTGGAGAAATTTTCCACAAACCGGCGATAATTCACTAGCCCCAAGAAACTCTGGAGTTCTTTCAAAGTACTAGGAACCGCAATATCTTGGATTGCACAGATTTTCTCTGGCTGAGGGTGTAATCCCTCAGTGGTGATGACATGACCTAAAAAGATACTTTCTGTTTAAATAAACTACACTTTGGCAATTTAATAGTTAGCTTTGCCCCTTCAAGACGTCCCAAGACCTCATCTAGGTTATGTACATGAGCATCAAACGTCTTCCCATAAATGATAATGTCATCCAAAAAAGTATGGGTTATCTTTCCCGTGAGACCAATCATGACTTCATTAATTATACGCTGGAAAGAAGCCGGCTGATCTTTTAATCCAAAAGGAAGGTTGCAGTACTCCCAGTGCCCTTCAGGTGAAGAAAAAGCTGTAAGAGGCTTAGACTCCTCATCCAAAGATATCTGGTGGTAACCCTGCTTCAAGTCTAAATTACTGAAGTACTTATTCTCACCTAACTGTGAAAGAATATGCTCAATATTGGGCAAAGGGTAAGGATCTGTAACTATCTGCTTATTTAAATGTCTAAAATCTAAGCAGATCCGCAAATCACCATCCTTCTTAACTACTGGAACCAGTGGCGAAGAGTAAGGTGAACGAGAAGGCCTGATAATCCCCTGTCTACGTAAATCCTCAAGTTGCTTACGTACTTGATCATGCCACTTTGTCTGTATACGGTACGGCCTACGGTTTACTACCGGTCCATCCACACATATGTGATGATAGAAGTAGGGTGAGGTCGTAAGCGGGTCCTCGGGAAGTGCAAACACACTTGGGTGTTTCCTTATTAGCCATTTTAATGCTTTATTTTCTCGGCTCGAAGGAATGGTTATCTGATCTACTTCCGTGTACAGTTTCCGGAGTCTATCCTCACTCATTACACTAGTGATCTGATCTCCCTCTGGACTCACTTCCTCTCCCCACCTGACTTCTTCATAAGGGGATACAGTACCTTCCTTAAAGTCTCCATCTATAAATATCCGGTCAGGGGTTAAATTCGCATACACGACAGTAAAACATGTTCCTCCCCCTCTTGCCCCATTATCCACTGGACTTCCAATGCCGGGCCACAACACTGCCGCAATCGAACTACCAGTGTTTGGCATAAACATTCCTACCTCCCACCCACTTAACGCTGTCTTTAACGTTATTGCTCTGTATGTGTAAGGTTCCAGAATGTCTGTCTCATTCGTGACACACTGACTTGTCACAAAATCCGCTTCCTCATTTTCCTCGGATGAAGGAACTGTTTCAGTTATCACAAAGGAAGGATTGAACTCTACACGAGAAACACTCCCTCCCTCGGTCACCAAATCAAGTTCCTCTTCCCCGACTTTTATACATAGCGGGTTGGCAGTGATACTTAGGCTGTGTGTGAATATGAAATCAACTCCCAAAATTATGGAAACGGCTGAGGGTAAAGCCCTCACTACCACAAATTCCTGATCATATTTCCTATCACCTAATTCTACCTGGAAATTCACCAATCCCAATATGTCCATTGCATCACTGCTAGCGGACACCAAACCACCGCCTCGATAAGGTCGGAGATCAGTATCAGGCCCTGACGCAATTTCATAGGTCTGTTGGCTAATCAAAGATTTACAAGCTCCTGTTTCCAGAAGTATCTCACAATGTAAGCTCCCACACATACCTCTTACCACCACCAACTTCGCTACTCCATCACTCGTTGTGGCAATGACTAAGTTCCCCAACCCGATTCGTCCGGCTTTTGTTTTTTTTTCTTCCTCGGGTGACTTAGTCCTTTTCCAGTTACACTGATCTGTACTATGCGTAGTACTCTGACATTCCCTGCATCTAGCTACTGACTGTCCAGGATTATCTACATGGACCGCACAGTGCTCGGCACGATGTCCCGTCATGGAGCAACGAAAACAGTTAATCCTTTTCCTCTGCTCCTGTGACAAATGATCGTATTTCCCTCGTTGGAGGGGCCTGTCCGCACGACACCGTTTGGCGAAGTGCCCTGGCTTCCCACACCTACGGCAATCATTATTGTTCATTATTGTCACGGGAACTGGCACCGCGTGAACTTTGATGAGTGTCTGTGCCGCCACTCGCACTCGTACGATTTCTCGCCCCAGTGTTCGGCTGAACCTTTGGTCTAGGCGACGCACTAACACTGCATGCACTCGGGTTCACACTAGCAATCGTTCCCTGTCTTTCTTTCAATACATTTTCTTCTGACAGAGGCGAATTTGTCTTCTCTGCCCACTTGACTCCTTCCTTCGCTATCTCTACTGGTTACGGTACCTGCTCTGTGGAATATGTGCAACATACTGCTCAGGAAACATGTCCAGAAAATTATTAACAATGATAAGATCCACTGATTCCCGGAAAGTGTCACGTAATGTAACAATCCTATCTCCCAGGCTCTGTAACCTGTAGAAGCAGTGAAGTGGAATTTCCCCGGGGTTCCGCTTCGCCGTAAGTAACTCCCGGTGTAACGTTTCTAGACTTCCGCAGTATAGTATTGGTCCCGCACACGATCTTTGAACCCATCCCAGTCATCATGAGAGTCCCGGATTAAAATCTCCATAATCTCTTGCGCAGGACCGAGTGAAAATGTCCTAGCCACCTCCATTCTGCCCTTCATAGTCCACTTCGAATTATCATTGGTCCTCATCTCTATGTCACTTAACCAGATCATAACATCTGGCTCCAATCGTTTTCCTGGATATTCCGGTGAGGAGCGAAATTTTGAACTACAAAAATATTTCATGGCCCCCAATTGTTGTATGGGATTCTTACTATTATCTGAGATGGCCTGGGATAATTGCTGAGATAATTGGGCAATATCTCCCCCACTAGTACTCAAAGAGTGAGGATTAACAGGTGTTGAAGTCATTTTGTCAGTCTTCTGTGTCAGGATTGTCAGAAACAAAGCCAAAACCAACAGAAACAGAGTCAGAATCGTCTGAATCAAGTGATTCCTGAACTGGGTTTAAATCGCCCTCCCAATCAAAATCACTCATTTACAGAACAAATTAAAAAAGAAGAAAAATATTCACTATTCACTATTTCTTCCTTCCAGTTCCCTTAAGTTGTTTCCTTTAATTATTCAAAGTTGGGAATAACAATTAATATAAGTATATCCCCACCGCTGCTACCAGAGGTTGCAGCGCTGTTATCGCACTGTTATCCCCACCGCTGCTACCAGATGTCGCACCGCTGCCTAGGTGCCGAAATGATATTTATCTCGGGAATATTATCCTCCCGTATTTAATACTGAGGTAGCGTGAAATCACCCAGACACCGGCAATGCGCGACTTGTGGCTTCACTACATGCCCACTACACACATATACTTAGAACTGGGAACTGGAAGAAGTGAAAAAATGATATGGCTTTTCTAGGCTTTAATTACAAAAAATATTAACAAAATATTTACAAAATATTCTGAGGTATTTCCCACATA
This sequence comes from Birgus latro, assembly GCA_018397915.1. NCBI lineage: Eukaryota > Metazoa > Arthropoda > Malacostraca > Decapoda > Coenobitidae > Birgus > Birgus latro. The sequence goes on along the minus strand of JAGKTI010024393.1, from coordinate 5,745 downwards.
ATTTCACTTCATATAAAGTTCCGTGCTTGAAAACCGCACTAAGACATCTACACTCAATTCACTTTAAATTCACTTTATTACTAACACTATATTAATAAATCAAAGCCTTTATAAATGTTCTATGCTTTAAAAGCAATTTTATATATATAATCCCATAATAATTACTAGTGCTGCTATAAGTAAAGCACTCTTTATTCACTTATATGTAAAGTTACACTATTACATTAATACAAGAAAAACACATTTAAACATTTAAAACCTTTGCTCCTTCTGTTTCTAACTAGGAGTCCTTTTTACCAGTCCCAGACGACAGACAAATATAATAGCACTGTTAGCCAGTTTGTACCCGCGATTACCACAAGCATGTACTTTTACTCACTACTAATAGAAGCGCTCTCATGTCGTCTCTCTGGAACTCTCACTCTCGGCTACACAGCGACGTCCCTCGCGACGTGTCTCGGTCTCCAGGCTACGTCAAGCTGCGTCCTCCCGTCACGATGTCACTCAGGGCTCTGCTCAGCTTCCAGTCCCGACTGAGGTCTGTGCCCCATTCTGGCCTCAAGGGTTGCCGATGTTCACCAGCAGGTCACATGGTTGCGAGGTGGGTGATGGCCTCACCCACTCATCCACCGCCCTCATCCACACGTCACCCGCGTCATCCACCGTAGAGGCCCTAGCAAAATCGTCGCGTCAGCTTGGTTTCCACACGGTAAAGCTTCGTAGTCAGTGCATGCTCTCACGGTCTGAACTGCCTAGCCAACACTTGTCTATATAAACAACTAACCAACACCATCATTACTCCTCTCTCTATCTCTCTCCTCCTTCCATTTATTTCTTACTCTCAACCTCCCTTCCTTATTCCACCTCCCTATATTTATTGCCCACAGCTATACATAGAATCGACATCGAATTCTCTACTCTTTCTCTTCTGTCCGTGTTTCACTCTAAACTCACGTCCAGCAGGTGTACTTGCTTCCCCACCTGCAACAGCTGCGTGTCTGCTTACATCTGCCTGAGGGGATGCTTGTCGGCTTCCCGACAGTTGTTTTGTGGGTACTAGAGAAGTATTGATATAGATCTATTCGTAAAAATTGCATAAGAAGGAAGGATAATGCTTGAGGTAAGTAGAAATAAAGGAGATTATTGAAAGGCGTTTCCTATGTACAGGAGCCTACTAGATAGTTAAGCAATTTTTTATAACAATATATTGGTAAATTCAGACAGTTTTTTTTTTTTGTGGCTATGTAACACATGAGGACGGTGCATCTTGTGTTTTGGTAGGGTACTTATGCAAACTTGAGGAGACATGAAGGGACAGGTGTAATTCTGGTAATTTTGTGGGTCATGGAGGTGTTTGTTTCTGTAATGTCAGAGAGTGTGTCAAGTATTCAACGAGGCAGCCTTGCTGGGAATCGTTTTCTTGGATGTCAGGATAATACAGATGGGGTTCTTTGGCTTGTTTCCCTAGGGCCCCTGGAGAGACGTGAAAGTGGTGTCAGTGACTGACATTGGGGACCAGGAAGCTGCAGGAATACTGAAAGAGGTGCTCTTTGATAAGGTAGTGATGAGGTGTTTAAGTGACCTGATATGATGCTGGCCTTTGAAATGAGGTGATGCCGTGGGGTGGACTGTCTCTAAGATGAACTGGCCTCAGAAGTGAGGCAGAGCGGATATACGAGCTGCTGAACTAGAAGTCTGGTATTCCTTAAGACTCCCCAAGTGTAGGTGGTTGCCTGCGTACGCAAGTCGAAGTTCGAGCAGAGGGCACTATCTCCGGGCTGGGCAGCAGGCGAATGATGGGCCGCATCTTTTAGTTTCCCCACGTATTTTGCCCACACCCGGGTCTTGTGTCAGTACAGGGGTCGTCCCTGTGACATGATGAGGCCGAGTTGGTCGAACGTTCGTTTCCAGTGAGGGGATTGAAATAAGACTCCACTTGTCTGTGCTGTCCTTTGGGCTCGGCTCTGTGACTTGATGAGGCCGAGGTGGTGCGTTCGTTTCCGGTGAGGGGATTGAAACAAGCTCCACTTGTCTTGTCTGTCCTCTCCTCTGGGTTCCAGGGAGAACGGAATTTGTTTGGATGTGATGCTTGTAAGACCCATAAAAATCTGGCATTGTTAGGCATAGAAGTTTTCAGACTCATCCCCTGACTTTGGGATCACATGCAAGGGTGTTTTCTTTTCTGCAGCCTCAAGATATCATTATGGGTTAAGACTGTGAATAATTTAATGTGACAGAACTATGTGGCTAATAATTATGTTACTCCACTGTGTTGATAATGTGATGTGACATGCTGGGATAAGCAGAAGGAGCATTTAGACACACCTGTACCCGTCAAAAAAAACATTTATTTATTTCAAAAGTGAAATAAGATTTTGAATTCCCATGACTTGATTTCCTTCAGCCTAAAGAAAAAAAAAACGTGTACTGCTCAATCTATCATAAACAGACTGGATCTTTTGTCACTGAAAAATGCATCACCTGAGCTGGTGTTTCATGAATTTAGCTCACAACTGGCATTTTAGACACGGACATTTCTAGCACTCAGCCGGAGAACTGGTCGATGAAAGGAACATTTACCTTTGCCCTGTAACCCTGACCTCTGATCAACTGTTCTCAAAATCCGGTAGCTTCATTTTTGTCTGACCCTATACCCTGCCACAAATTTTTGTTCATATCAGATCAAAGCTTCATGCTGACCTTACCGTGTGATCTTGACCATTCACTGATTGTTCTGCAAATTTAATCCTGTCGTCCTTAACTTACCCTCAGTGCTTCCACCAAGACCGTTCTAAATCGAATTAAAGCTCTTTGTGTTGACCTTCCCCTGTGACATTTGCTTTTGCATGATTATTTTTCAAATCGGATCCTTTCATTCATGCATGACCATGATCCAGGTTCCAGTGATTGGTCTGAATTTGATAATTGTTGAAACTGACCTACATGTGACAGTGACCTTTGACCTATTATCCACAAAAGCAATACGTTAACCCCTTGACCATCTGTCATCCCTTCCACTCATATATGGTTAAAATCGGATCATTTTTTGTTCACACACACACACACACACACACACACACACACACACATACACACACACACACACACACACACACACACACACACACACACACACAGTGGAAAGTTTGCAGGAGTGGGATTTATCACCCCCAGACACAGCAGGGAAACACAAGTACTGAGGAGGGTAAGAAATCCAGAACCGATAAAAACAGGGATAGGGGGAGTCAACGCATGCGGAATGGAATGTGGAGAGGCAACCACTGCTGCTGCCGATGGAGGAGTGGCGCCCATACCAGCTGAATTTCCAAAGCATTTTGTTTTTTGCGTGAATCATGCCTTCTGGGTGCCATCATATTCAGGATAATATCGTTCTGGTTATGAAGACGCTTACTTTATCTGTCTTTTTACCTATCTACCTGCATAATAAACTTTCATTTCATAAGCATGTGTAGCCCCTATTCTTTTCTGTATTTTGATATATATACATATATATTTATATATATATACAAAGAGATAATATATTTACTTATTTACAATATTAACATAGTTACGAGGCCATTGTCTTGCAAATCTTAATGGAGACCGGCTGTAAATCGTCTATGAGTTTTTGCATTATATTCATGGCGATACATTTTACGGCAATAGTAGTGAAAAGGAATAGGAACACAACAGGAATTGTTTCGGACACGATGCATGGAATCAAACCCACATCCATGTGCAATTCCCATGGTTGCATAGTCATTAAGCAGATTCAATGTTTCCAGTTTAAATGATGTTAACTTTATCATGTGCTGTATGTTAATTGACCTAGGTAGTAGTTGAAAACTGTTTGTGATTCAAGTTGGCATAGTGATTAAGATGAAGATGTTGTTATCGGGCAGTGATCTGGCGATATGTACAGGCCTCCTGCCGTAGTTTGGGTTCATGGTGTATCAGGATAATCAACAGAATTTAAATTATCTGAGTGATGTACATATGCGTCGGGGAGGGGGAGAACGCAGCGATGGTGTATTAGCTTAGATGCGGAGATGAGATTACAGTGTTTATGGATTTCCTGATTGATTATCTGGGCAAGTTTAAAAGGAACAGTTTCACTTGCCTGAAACTTTAAAATGTTCCCTGGACAATGTTTACAAGATTGCAGACATATGACATTCACTTGCGATGTTTCTTTCACTAATAAAGTACACATCGTCTCGCTTAGTAGTGATCACTGTAATTTCTCCCTCTGTGTTCATGGTAACAAATGAATTACCTAACTTACTCGGGGAAGGATGCGTTTATTAGACTAGGAAGAGACTGTCTGTTATTAACAGAACATGTATTACAAATGGTGTTAGGACGATTGTTCAACCCAGATACGGGTAATATAGCTTCAGGTATGTCTCCTTCATTATAGGTCTGAAGTTGTGCTTTAATATAGCTTAATTAACAACATAACTTAAGTCACGAATAGGGAATCAGTTAACAGACTACCAGCTCTGGAAACATCCTTCATAAATTATTTGTCCCCGTCTTTCACGTTTGATACTTGAAGAATTAGTGTATCCACATCATCCATTACTATCTGTAAATGTTGAAATGTGTTTTGTGACCTGGTGAACTATCTCCCTCAACTGTCTTGCTTGTTGTTAGGTCAGTACTGATCCGCTACTGGTACCACGTAATCCAGTACTACCTGTTATATGATTGGGGCATCGGCAATTAAATCGGAAACCTCACTAGTTTTGCTCAGAGAGGAGGGTGGTTCAATACTCTGCAGGACAAAAACATTGACCTGTCAGAAGGCCGATGAGCTTCCAAGAAAATTGTCATCTAGTAAGGGGGGGGGGAGCTCATTAGCTTTGGTTGTAGCGCCTGAGTTTGGTCATGGTAGTGTTCCCCAGACTTCTGTACATTAGATCACCTCATCATGGTATAAAATTTAGCGAGATTTGGAGGGTCCAGCACCTGCCCATGGCCCCAGCCAAATGGGCAGGTTCGTATAGCCGTGAGGAATGTGAGAGGTGTGAATATGGAGAGTAAGAGGATGCAAGTAGCGCATGTGTTAAAGAGTACTGTGTTTGCCGTGATGACACTGAGTGAAACAAAAATGAAAGGGTGTGAAGTGAATAAGCAGGAAAGTGTGAAATATATAAGATCGGTCACGAAAGTCCACGGAAGATGCAAGGAAGGAACTATTTTGCTGGTGGGTGATGAGCGGCAGAGGGAAAGAAAATATTACAAACAATCATCAACTTACGAAGTATATACTCGTATGTCAAGTTCCAATTCAGGACGATATCGCTGCGTATGCGTCTTGCGACGATAGGGGTTAGCAAGAAAAACATAAGCTTTGGGATCAGCGAGGTGAAGTAATAGGAGAGATACCCAGGGATTATAAAGTGTCTGTAATGAGTGACACGAACGATAGGGTTGACATTGCTCCTCTAAATGATATAATGGGTCGTTGAGGTGTACCAGGGGAGAACGATAATGGAAAGCGTCTGGAAAGCATATGTCTTTGCATTTGTAAATCATATTTTAAACAAAAAAATGTACACAAGTGCATGGGAGTGAGTGAACTGAGAGAGTGCTGAAATGCAGTTACCTGGATTTGCTGAGAACGATGCCTGGGAGTACTCTTGTTACAAGGGCAACGAAAAGGTGATGTAAAGGTTTGTCTGATCATATGAATGTGGTATGCAAGGTTAAGCTTAGAGGCGTGAGGTGTGTGTGCGTGTG
>JAGKTI010024392.1:0-14400 GCA_018397915.1 Birgus latro | reverse complement strand
CTCTATGATTTCCTTCAAATTTACATTTCCTTCCTCCTGTATTTTCTTCCACCCCTTATGTTGCTCCTTGATTTCCTGAATATGCTCATCTTGCCTCCTCGATTTTGATTCGTATTCATCTAGTTTACTTTTTATTCTGTCCCTTTCTTCTTCCAAACTCTTATTCTCCCTCTTCAGCTGTTTTATTTCATTTGATGCGGATTCATTATTCGCCTTTAATTCTGTAACTTCTTTTTCTTGTTCCTCACTACGTGTGCTAACCTTTTCCAGTCTATTCTGTAGGACTTTGATCTCTCTCTCTTGCTCTATGGTCCGTTCTTGCAGCTGCTTAATTACTTCCCATACCTTTTTTAACTCCTGGACATTCCTCTCCGCCGTTTTCTCGACTCCTGCTACTCTTGTTTGTTGCAGCTTATCACTTCCTTTGCCTACATTTAGCTCGGAGAAGCCCGCAAATTCCCCCTCGCCAGTTGTAAACAATCCTCCGTCTCTCTCCGCCATGATGCAACCATATGGAAACTTTCTTTTTCACTTTGTCTCGTATTTTTCGGGCAGAAACTTGTGTTTTTTTAAACTAATATCCGACGGGACCACCACTCACGCATTCAACCACATAATCACAATAGGCTATCTCCTTTTCGCTGCTAGTTCTGCGATTATTTCCCCTCGATCCAGGAGCAGCTCCGTCTCTCTCCCTCTACGACCGTGTGTGTGTGTGTGTGTGTGGCTTATGGTGTTTGTACTGTGAACCAAATCACAGGTCCAGTCACTTTCTTTAGTACACTTTAAAATTCATTTTCTAAAGAAATAGTGCACATTCTGAGTATAATTTTGCCTTCCCCAATACCACTTGAGACAGTTTACCCAAGCTAACTGTCATCAGAGTCACATGCATAGCCAAACACAAAGGAAGTGGAGAGGCAGTGTAGGTGGCTTAAAAACATATGCACTTCAGGACACATTGTGTTAAAAATGTCTGTGGCTGTGCTAATGTTTGTTTGTTTTTTCAAATTGTGCTACAATAAAGTCATACTATCATAGACTGTGCTAACCATGGGTTTACAGTAATTATGATGATGATGATAATAGTAATAATAATAATAATAATAATGCAGGTGGGGGCACTCACCATCCACTCACTCAATGTGGTGCTGCTTTGGGTGTCTGCCCTTTCCACTCTTCTTTCCTTCCTCTTCTGCCTTTCCTTCACTCTTTTCTCTTTCTCTTACCTACAGGTGACTTTACACTCCCTCTTCTGTCTTTCTTTCCTTCATTCTTTGATTCTTTCCTTTTCCCTCTACCTATGGGTGACTTTACACTGAATGACAAGCCAAATGATATCCTGTACATCAGGAAACCATTTACTATGCTGGGTGGTAACCATATAACCAAATTATGGTGCCTGGTGGTTTAGTGGGCAATTAAGGTGCTCCAGTTGGGTTAAGCCTGTGTACTTTATATCCAAGGGGTGGTTGGGGTTTATTGCTCACTTAATAACACTTAGGGATGAGTGAGGTTGGCCACTCTCATCTCAAATGTCAGGACCACATTGCCTAACNCAAAAACTCACGGCAGTTCAGAGACAGCTGTTGGAGTGGCGGGAGGGGGAGACAGTAGGAATGTGAATGTAAATAAGGCCGTTCGACACCGCACGCCAAATTCAAACTTACGGATCGAACAAAATCAGATTTTTTCGATTTTTTTTTTTTTTTCAATTTTTTGGCATTTTGGGGTTTCAAACATCAGCTACGATGTACGAACAGTGGTGTAACCAGATAGTGGTTGTCCGGAAAATAGAGAGATTACTGTATATATATATATATATATATACACATATACATATACGGTATCGTGATAGGTGGGGTCACTCACCATCCACTCACTCAATGTGGTGCTGCTTTGGGTGTCTGCCCTTTCCACTCTTCTTTCCTTCCTCTTCTGCCTTTCCTTCACTCTTTTCTCTTTCTCTTACCTACAGGTGACTTTACACTCCCTCTTCTGTCTTTCTTTCCTTCATTCTTTGATTCTTTCCTTTTCCCTCTACCTATGGGTGACTTTACACTGAATGACAAGCCAAATGATATCCTGTACATCAGGAAACCATTTACTATGCTGGGTGGTAACCATATAACCAAATTATGGTGCCTGGTGGTTTAGTGGGCAATTAAGGTGCTCCAGTTGGGTTAAGCCTGTGTACTTTATATCCAAGGGGTGGTTGGGGTTTATTGCTCACTTAATAACACTTAGGGATGAGTGAGGTTGGCCACTCTCATCTCAAATGTCAGGACCACATTGCCTAACCCAGGGCTCCTATGCTCCTCATGGGAAAACAGAGGATTGGATGATGGATGGATAATAATAACATTATTATTATTATTATTATTGTTATTAACATTATTAGTGGTAGGTGGTGGCGACCATCATCCACTCACTTGCTGTAGTGCTGCCTACTTCTTCCTTAGCCTTTATCATTCTTTTTCTGTGCCTGTCCTCCTCTCTTCCTATTTCTCCCATCTTTCCTGTCACTTCTTGTTGCATTTCTTTCCTTTACAGGTGGCTTTACATTGAGTGACAAGCCAAATGGTTTCCTGTAAGCCAGGAAACCATTTACAATGCTGGGTGGTATCCATATAACCAAACCATACGTGCTCCCTACATGTCAAAAAGTGGGTTGGTGGAGGGTTAGTGCCCCTCCCTGTAAAACAAATAACTCAAAGTCAAATGGCCACCCCTTACGGGATTATGGCGTCTGGCAATAGATAGATAGATTAACATTATTATTAGTAGTAGTAGTAGTAGTAGTAGTAGTAGTACTGCTACTATTACTCTTATTACAATAATAATAATATTATTATTACTACTACTATTACTAAAATAATAATCAACATCATCCAGACCTCCTTTCCCATCCTCAGGCAGGGTGAGGAGTAGCAATGTCCAGACAGCCAAAGTTTGCCCAATTCAATGGGCCACACTTCCATTCACTCATCATCAGGCCCTCAAAATCCTGGCTCTATCTGATATGCCAAAAATATTTCACCACATTCCATAGCTGCACATATACATATCCAATAGACCCAATCTGAATGCTGTCATGTTAAAAATGGGTGCCAAATTCCTGATCATTCACTTCACACAAATGCCATCCAGCTCGATCTCTTGTCAGTCAGTTAGCCTCCCCAACTTCCATACCTCTCTTCCTCACACACTCATCCACCATATCCGTCCACCTTCTTGGCCTAACTCGTCTCTTCCCTCCTTCAAATTCGCTCACGTATATCTTTTTCACCACTCTACTGTCATCCAGCCTCTCTACAAGACCATACCATCTCAGTACACTCTCTTCGATTCTGGTGTTCACAGACTTCCCCACTCCACATCTATGACTGCACAGTCACTCTGCCCACTTCAGAATTCACCTTTGTTGCACTAAATTGAGCAAAGTGACTTTGTGCAGTCACAGAGTAGTGTTTGAGGGAGCAGCTGGTGGAAATGAACAGGTTTCAGCTAGTAAGGCGCTTTGCCCCCTGTGGCGTACAGGGCCTTAATTCTTGTACTCACTTGGCTCACCTTTATTTTTGTACAGAGGTACAATCACAGCCTTTTTCCACTCTACTGCCACAGTTTCACTCATCCATGCCTTCTTACATATCTCCAACAAGCACGTCATTCCGCTCTCTCCACCAGACTTGATCGTCTCTGCATACAACTCATCAACCCCAACTGCTTTCCCATTTTTCAGCCGCTTCACAGCGTTCTTCACCTTTGCAAGTGTCACATTTCCTGGCACTGCATTCCTTCTCTGTACACCCCCAAAACCATATGTTAACAGTTGCTTTGCTCTCTCTATTCCCATTCATCAGACCTTCAAAATATTCTTTCCATCTGGTCCTTACTTCATCCCCATGGGTTAATAATCTACCACTTACATCCTTCACACTTTCACATTTCTTTCCACTGTCATTTCTACATATCCGTACCTCTTTCCAGAATAAATTCCTATTTTCAGAGTATTTTGTTTTAATTCTTCTTCCTAGATCATCATTTACCTCCTCCTTTTTCCTCTTCACTAGTCTCTTTAAGTGCTTCTTGCTGTCAATATATTCACTTCTTATTTCAACTGAACTCCTGTCCTGTATCCACTCTAGCCACTTCTTCCTCTTTTCCTCCACTGCTCTCTTAACCTCTTCATCCCACCATACCATACCTTTCTTCTTTGTTATTACTCTTGCCGCACCAAACACTGCTTTAGCATTTCTAACTAAGCAATCCCTATATGTATTCCACAGGCTGTCCAGATCCATTTCATTCTAATTCAGTGATTCTAAATCCACCCCTACTTTGGCCCTGTATTCATCTGCCATTTCTTTGATCCTCAGCTTCTCAACTTTCACTCTCTCTCTTGGACCACCTCACTCCTCTCGGCTTGATCTTGCATACCACAATCACATGATCTGACTAAACTCCACACTGTCCTCTCACTGCCCTCATATCAGCAACACTTCCCAGCACTGATTTCTCTATGATCACGTAAGCAATCAGGCTCCTTTCAAAACGATACCCATTCCCTCTATACCATGTGCTTTTATGTGAATCTTTTTTTGTGTTTGAAATAAGAATTACAAATGCACAACCTCCTTTCCCAACACATGCCCTTCACTTGCTTCCCATTATTAATAATAACAACGAAAGACATGCATTCGGGAGCTGAATACTAATTGCCTGCCAGAATGTGCTGTTGGCCAAGTCCAAGATTTTGGCCACATCTTGATACCCTGAAGGTTTCATGTTGGTAGCTCAAGCTGTTCATGAGATATAATGGTGCTAAAGGCAGGTGATAAAAAGTTGACCTTTGGCAGCCATTCTGGTGACCTTGACCCTGACAAATGAGGAAGCCTGCACAGAAAAGTTTGAAAGGAATGAGAGTGTGTTTTTGACTGGAGATATGTATGGAAAAGAAGGGAATGTGAAGGTGGATGGAGTAGTTGGCAAGCGGGGTGTGCCTGCAGAAGTGAATGAGAATGGCAGTGCTCTAGCTGACATTTGCGCAGGGAGGGGGTTGGCGATAACCAATACCCTCTTTAGACACAAAATGATCCACAGGTATATGTGGCGAGTAATGAGAAGGGTGGGTGGTGAACTGAATGAATGGAATGCAATGACTGTTTATGTGTGTGTGGATGATACAGTGAGAAGGTGTGCAATGGATGCAAGAGAATATAGAGGTTGGGGGAGTGGACTTTCTGACCACCACTTGGTGGTGGTGAAAGTCAAGGTTCAAATGAAATGAAGGAATAGAAGAATGGAGGGACAGGAGGAAGCAGTCCATACAAGGAGGGTAGAAAGGTTGCAGGAGGATGGAAAAAAGGTAAAAAGAAGTGGAGGAGTGATTGGATAAATATGATCTGGAGCAGACGGGAAACGACGAAGGTGTGTGCAAGATATTCACAGAAGAAATCTGTGCAGCATGTGAGGTAGTGTGTGGGGTGAAGAGAAGATAAAAGGGGGGTGCAAGGAACAGCATGGTGGAATGAAGAGGTGAGACAGGCTGTGACACAAAAGAAGAAAGCACATAGTGAGTGGATGAGGAACAGGGGTGTGGAAGAAGTTCAGAGACAGAAAAGGGAGTTATATGTAGAGAGGAAGAGAGAGATGTAGAAGAAGTTGAGAGAAAGAGGAGAGAGTTATATGTAGAGAGGAAGAGAGAGGTGAAGAGATTAATAAGAGTGAATAAGAAAAGAGTGGATGAGGAATTTGGAAGTAATTTGAGTGTAAAGTGGAGGTAATGTAAGAAAATGTTCTGGAAAAAGGTAAGGAGAGATATACACGGTGATAAAGAAGTTAGTCAGGCAGTGAATGATAAAAATAGTAGATTACTAGTGGAGAAGGGAGAAAAGGTGAGAAGACGAAGAGAACACTTTAACGAATTGTTGAACAGAGAATAAAAGTAATGTGAGTATAAGTGGCTGAGGAATGGCTGGGGAAAGGAGGGATGTGAGAGAGGAAGAAATCAGTAGGATGGAAGTTATAGAAGCAATTAAGAAAGTCAAAATGGGGAGAGCCCCAGCAACTGATGAAGTGAATGGTGAAATGCAGAAGCATGGGGGACAGATGGTACTGGAATGGCTGTCGAAGATATGCAGATTGGCCTGAGGAAGGTAGAGTCCCGGAGGATTGGAAGTCAGGTATAAATATACCCCTGTACAAAGGAAATGGGGAAAAAGAAGTGTGTGGTAATCATGAGGGCAACTGTCTTCTTAGTGTAATGGGAAAAGTATACGGTAGGATACTTAACAGAGTTAGGGAAATAACACAGGAATTAGTTGGAGAAGAACAGGAAGGTTTTGGGAAGGGAAGAGGTTATGTAGATTAGATATTCATTCCTAGGTCCTTAGTGGAAAAGTTTCTAGATAAGGGAAAGAAGTTGTATGCAGCCTTCATGGATCTGGAGAAAGCATATGACAGGGTGGATAGACATGGAATGTGGAAAGTATTACAAATATATGAAGTAAATGGGAAGTTGCTGTATGCTGTGAAGAGTAAATATGAGGGTGCTAAGGCTGCAGTGGATGTGGACAGTGAAATGAGTGAATTTCTCTATTTGAAGGTTGGACTGAAACAAGGGTAAGTCATGTCTCCATGGCTGTTCAATCTGTATATGGATATATAAAAGAGGACAAGGTAGGGTAGTGGATGTTGGAGTGGCCCTAATGAGAGAGGGCAGTGTTAGGAAACTCCCTGTACTGTTGTTTGCAGATGATTCTATTTTGTTAAGTAAAAATGAAAGGGAGCTGCAAGGCTTGATGAAAGAGTTTGGAAGTGTGTGTACGAAACGGAATCTAAAGGTGAATGTAGGGAGGAGTGAAGTTATGGTCTTTCCTCTGAATGTACAGTGAGGTTGGACGAGGAGGAAAAGGAAAATATGAGTGCGGTTAAGTACTTGGGTATGTGATGAGTGAGGATGGAAGTTTAGAGGGTGAAGTGCTGGAAAGGGTACAACAAGGGAGAAAGGTTGCTGGTTCCTTGAAAGCAGTGATACGAAACAAGGAAGTGAACATGGAAGTAAAAAAGTTGCTGTATGACACTGTGATACCAACTCTAATGTATAGAATGAAGCTTGGACCTTGTTGGAGAGACACAGGAGAGCAGCAGAAATGAGTTATCTGAGAGGAGCATGTGGAGTCACATGGAAAGAGAGACTGACAAATAAGAAAGTGAAGGAGAGTTGTGGTGTGGATGCAGATGTGATTAAAAGCATTCAGAGAAATACATTAGGTGGTCTAATATGGAGAGCAAGAGACTGGCACGGAGTGTGTATATGAGCGAGGGAGGGGGAGGCCAAGGATGGGATGGAGGGACGGAGTGGAGAGGTGTATGAGAAGGGTGTGAGTTGGGAGCAGGGCAGTGAAACAGTGGGGGACAGGGTGACATAGAAGTGATTTGTTTGTGACTACCCCTTACAGGATTAAGGCATCTGGCAAGAGACAGATAGACAGACCTTGACCCCGAGTGCCCATTTTCGAACTCGTCCAAGATTTTGGTCATATCTTGATACCCTGAAGGTTTCATGTTGGTAGCTCAAGCCGTTCATGAGATATGATGGTGCAAAAGGCGGGTGATAAAAACTAGTTGACCGTTGGCAGTCATTTTGGTGACTGACCCACCATGCCCATTTTCAAACTCATCCAAGACACTGGCCATTTCTTGATACCCTGAAGGTTTCATGTTGATAACTCAAGCCATTCATGAGATATTATGGGATTACACAAAAACACACCCACAAACACACACACACACACAGTCGGGTCGCCGAGAGAGACGGAGCTGCTCCTGGATCGAGGGGAAATAATCGCTGAATCAGCTGCGACCAACCTATTGTGATTATGTGGTTGAGAGCGTGAGTGGTGGTCCCATCAGATATTAGTTAAAAAAAAGGTTTCGGCCATAAAATACAAGATATAGTGAAAAAAAAAGTCTCCATACGGTTGAATCGTGGCGGAGAGAGACAAAAGATTGTTTACAACTGGCGAAGGGGAATTTGAAGGCTTCTCCGATGATGACGTAAATAACGGAAGTGATAAGCTGAACCAAACAAGAATAGCAGGAGCAGAGAAAACGGCAAAGAGGAATGTCCAGGAATTAAAAAAGGTGTGGGAAGTAATTAGACAGTTGCAGGAATGGACCTTAGAGCACGAGAGAGAGATAAAAGCCCTATAGAATAAACTGGAAAAAGAAGTCACAGAATTTAAGGTGAGTAACGAATCTGCATCAAATGAAATAAAACAGCTCAAGAGGGAGACTAACAGGTTGGAAGAAGAAAGGGACAGAATGAAAAGCAAAGTAGATGAGTACGAATCAAAATCGAGGATGCATGATGAGTATATTAAGGAAATCAAGGAGCAACATAAAGGGTGGAAGAAAATACAGGAGGAAGGAAATGTAATTTTGAAGGAGATCATGGAACAACAAAGCAAGGAAAAAGTGGAGAAGGAAGTGGTTAGGGTACTAAGAAGAAGAGAATCTTTGGTCAGGGATGCAGCAGACAAGAAAAAATGTGTGATAATCTCAGGAATAAAAGAAAAACGTATGACAGTAAGATCCGAAAGAGAGAGAGAAGAACTGAGAAAGGCTAAAGAAATAATATCAGTGGTTATGGACAGTAACAATGAAGCCCAAGAAGAGATTGAAGAAGTGTTTAGGTTAGGAAAGTATGAGGAAGGTGGGGCAAGGCCACTGAAAGTAAAGTTTAAGTCCCAGGTAATGATGAATGAAATCATAAATAGAATGTGGAAATTGTCAGATTAAAGGAGGGTTTAAAAATGTTCGGATAAGGAGAGATGCAAACGAAGAAGAAAGAGCTAAATTAAAGGAGTTAGTAAAGGAAGCAAAGATAAAAAACGAACAGCGAACGGAGGAAGAGAAGAAAGTGTTCTATTGGAGAGTTATTGATCAGAAATTGAGAAAGTGGTACCGACGGAGGGAAAGAGAGAAGAGTATAAAAAATTATGAAAAAAGTTTGAAAGTGGCGTACACAAACAATGATGGACTAATATTGACAAGGTTAGAAATCAATGATTTTTTGAGGGTACACGAACATGATGTTATGTGCTTCGTAGAGACTAAATTGAAAGAAGATATTGATATTCATTTGGGAGGTGGGAAATACAAATTATGGAGATGAGACAGAAAAGAAAAAACAGGAGGAGAAGTGATGATAGCAGTGAAGGACAATATAAATGTAGATACTGTGGAAATGGCAGAGGGCAGGGCTGAAGCGATAAATATGAAATTAGAAATTGGGGAGAATGGTAAGAGAGATACGGCAGTGGTATATGTTCCCCCTAAGACGAGAGCATGGAATGAAGATGAATACCAGGAGATGTTGTCAGACATGGTTAGTTATCTACAGAAAGTGATTGAGAAAGGAACAGTATAATCCTAATGGGTGACTTTAATTGTAAAGAGGTGAACTGGGAGGAATGGGACTCAGGAGGCAGCAAAGATTCGTGGGGCACTAAATTGTTAAGTATAGCAATGAATAATGTAATGACGCAGTGGGTCAAAGAAAAGACACGATTCCGAGGTGATTACACACTAGCAAGACTAGATTTGCTCCTATCAAAAGAACCTGATGTAATTGAATCTTTGAAATATCTGTGCCCTATAGGAAAAAGTGATCATGTGGTCATTGAGTTCCAGATGATAATAGGGAATGTGGTGCCAAGAGATGAGCTTTTATAGGCAAGGAAGATAAAACTTTGGGAAAGCAAACTTTGCAGAACTGAGAAAAATTTTCGAAAATGCGGACTGGAGAAATTTCAGAGAGACAAAAGAGATACAGAGGAAATGGGATATCTTTTTAGACCTCTATAATTTGGGAGTGGAAAAATATGTCCCAAGAGTAAGGGGGAAAGAAAACACGAAAAAGTAGTAGTTTAATAGAAGGCGTATGAGAGGAAAATAAAGAGAGGGACATTGCATGGAACGAATGGAGAAAGAGAGGTAATAACAGAACAAAGGAAGAATATAAAAGAACTAGAAATGAATATACAAGAATACGTAGAGAGGAAGAAAGGAACTTTGAAAAAGGTATAATTGACAAATGTAAGGACGAACCCAAATTGTTTTATAGATTTGCTAATGGCAAATTGAAGCAAAAGGAAGGAATCACCAAACTGAAAGTAGAAGGAGAGGTCTACAAGGATGCAGTAATGCAAGCTGAAATAATGAACAAATGTTTCCAATCGGTTTTCACAAAGGAAAGGGAGTTTGTGGAAGGGGAGGGAGTGATTAGAAATGTAGTGATAAAAGATATAAAAGTGGGATTAGAAATGTAGTGATAAAAGATATAAAAGTGGAAGTGTGGGTAGTCTATAAATTATTGGAAACTCAAGATGTAAGGAAAGCCCCAGGACTGGATGGAATCTCTAACTGGGTACTGAAAGAATGCAGAGAACAACTGGTGGAAAAGATTTACAGTTTAATTGTATGTTCCCTGGAAGAGGGGAAAGTGCCTCGGGAATGGAAAAGGGCAAATGTGGTACTAATCTATAAGGGAGGAAACAAGGAAGAACCCCTGAATTATAGACCAGTGTCTCTAACCAGCATGGTCGCAAAATTGTGTGAGAGAATCCTGAAAGATAGATGGATAAAATATCTGGAGGGGATGAATATTCTAACTGAAAGTCAGTTTGGATTCAGAAGTGGGAGGTCATGTGTTTCCAACTTATTAAGCTTTTACTCAAGGGCGATTGACGTGCTATAGGAGAGAGACGGTTGGGTGGATTGTGTGTATTTAGATCTGGAGAAGGCCTTCGACAAGGTACCCCATAAGAGACTAATATGGAAATTAGAGCATATCGGAGGACTGAAGGGAAGCCTCCTGGAATGGATGAGAGACTTTTTGAGTGACAGACAAATGAGGACAGTAATAAAGGACAGGACATCTGGATGGAGGGAAGTAACAAGTGGTGTCCCACAGGGCTCGGTGTTGGCACCAGTAATGTTCTTGATTTATGTAAATGATATGGTAGATGGAGTGAACAGCTACGCAAGCCTGTTTGCTGATGATGCAAAGATCTTGAGAAAGGTAGAGGTTGAAGAGGACTGTAAAATGCTACAGGAGGATCTGGATAGGATACATGACTGGAGCCGGATGTGGGAAATGAAATTCAACGCAAAAAAATGTAAAATATTGGAAATGGGTAAAAGTACCAAGAGGCCATCATTGAATTATTTGATGGGTAATGAACCAATTAGAAAAGCGAGAGAAGAGAAAGATTTGGGAGTGCTGGTCCAGGATAGTTTGTCACCTGAAAAGCACATAAATAAGATAGTGAGAGAGACATATAAACTCTTGACCAATATAAGAGTGGCATTTCATTACATGGATGAGGAGATGATGAAAAAATTGATAGTGGCCATGATCCGGCCCAGGTTAGAATATGCAGCAGTAGTGTGGTCCCCACACAAAAAGAAAGATATAACCAAGATTGAGAGAATACAAAGAACAGCAACCAAGATGGTCCCTAGTCTGGCAGATTTGCCATACAGNTTGAGCTTTTACTCAAGGGCGATTGACGTGCTACAGGAGAGAGACGGTTGGGTGGATTGTGTGTATTTAGATCTGGAGAAGGCCTTCGACAAGGTACCCCACAAGAGACTAATATGGAAATTAGAGCATATCGGAGGACTGAAGGGAAGCCTCCTGGAATGGATGAGAGACTTTTTGAGTGACAGACAAATGAGGACAGTAATAAAGGACAGGCAAAGTGGTGTCCCACAGGGCTCGGTGTTGGCACCAGTAATGTTCCTGATTTACGTAAATGATATGGTAGATGAAGTGAGCAGTTACGCAAGTCTGTTTGCTGATGATGCAAAGATCTTGAGAAAGGTAGAGGTTGAAGAGGACTGTAAAATGCTACAGGAGGATCTGGATAGGATACATGATTGGAGCCGGATGTGGGAAATGAAATTCAACGCAAAAAAATGTAAAATATTGGAAATGGGTAAAAGTACCAAGAGGCCATCATAGAATTATTTGATGGGTAATGAACCAATTAGAAAAGCGAGAGAAGAGAAAGATTTGGGAGTGCTGGTCCAGGATAGTTTGTCACCTGAAAAGCACATAAATATAATAGTTAGAGAGACATATAAACTCTTGACCAATATAAGAATGGCATTTCATTACATGGATGAGGAAATGATGAAAAAATTGATAGTGGCCATGATCTGCCCCAGGTTAGAATATGCAGCAGTAGTGTGGTCCCCACACAAAAAGAAAGATATAACCAAGATTGAGAGAATACAAAGAACAGCAACCAAGATGGTCCCCAGTCTGGCAGATTTGTCATACAAAGAGAGGCTGGAAAGGCTGCACTTGCCTTCCTTAGAGGAAAGGAGAGAGAGGGGCAACATGATTGCAGTGTTCAGGACCATGATAGGAGTAAATAAAACTGACAGAGAAAATCTGTTTGTGTGGGATGAGAGGGTAACAAGGGGACACGGAATGAAACTAAAGAAGCCAAGCTGTTTGAAGGACATCAAGAAATATAGTTTTCCTTATAGATGCATAGACCTGTGGAATAGCCTGGACAAAGAGATCGTCCAGTCTAAAAACTTAAATGAGTTTAAGGCAAAATCTGACATTGAGAAACAGAGACAGGACCCCATGAGCGTAGCTCATTTCCTGTATATCACAATTAGTTAAATACAATTAGGTAAATACACACACACAAAGAAGTATTTAAACTGGGAAAATATCTGGAGGGAGGGGCAAGGCCACTTACAAGTAAAATTTCAATCTCCCTCCCTTGCATTATTTTACATATACTTTTATGGCAAATGCTCAAACGAAGTTGCGTCCATTGTGCCACATCTCCATGCCTTCCCTCGTGCTATACGGGCATCTAGTAGCACTCGTGACTGGAATGTCACTCAGCCATATTGCAGAACTTCTGCCTATCAGAATTATTTTATTCTCCAAACTGCATCTCTCAGGAACTCACTTCCCCAGAGTTGTTTCCCCCCACACCTACAGCTGTTCAAGTCCAACTGTTACAGATATTTTATGAATGGAGGACACCAGTTATCTGGGGTATGGATTGTTTTTTTTATTCATTTGTTTTTCCTTCTTCTGTTCTGTTATTAAGAAAAAAAAATCAACAAGACTTGGAAATTAGCAGATAAGGAAGGATTAAAAATATCTGGATAAGGAGAGATGCAAATGAGGAAGAGAAAGCTAATACAGGTATAAAAGAACTTGTTAACGAAGCTAAGGAAAACAACAACCAGAGAATGGAGGAAGAGAAGACAGAGTTCTAATGGAGAGCTATGGACCAGAAACTGAGTAAGTGGTACCGAAGGAGAAAGGAAGAGAGAAGGACAAAATAAATGACTATGCAAGAAGACTGAAAGTGGCATAAGCAAATGTAGATAGTCTAATCTCAGCAAGGCTAGAAACAGGCAACTTCTTGAGGGTAAATGAGCCAGACATTATGTGCTTCATAGAGACCAAGCAGGGAGATGGAAAATACAAACTGAAGAGATAGAAAAGAAAAAACGGAAGGAGGAGTGATGATAGCAGTGAAAAACAGCCTGAATGTGGATAGTGTGAAACTGGGAGACGGTATGGCTGAAGTGATAAACATGATAACAGAAATCAGCGGAAAGGGCAAGAGAGACATCGAAGTAGCATATGTCCCTCCAAAGACAAGGGCATGGAATGAGGAGGAATATCAGATGTTGCTGGACATGGTTAGATACCTACAGAAAGTGACTGAAAAAAGCAACAACATAATCCTGATAGGGGAGTTTACTTGTAAAGAGGTACACTGGGTGGAGTGGGACTCAGGAAGTAGTGAAGATTCATGGGGTGGTATACTGTTAAATACAGCAATGGATAATACAATGACCCAGTGGGTCAAAAAAAGGACAAGATTTAGAGGTACTGACACACCAGCAAGACTAGATTTAATTCTAACCAAAGAACCTGATACAACTGGATCTCTAAAATATCTGTGTCCTATAGAAAAAAGTGATCATGTAGTGACAGAATTCCAGATGACACAAGGAAATGGGGAGACAAGAGATGAGCTATACAGGCATGGAAGATACAACTTTGGGAAAGCAAACTTTACAGGATTGAGAAAATTTTTCAAAGAAGCAGACTGGTGAGAATTGAGGGAAACAAGAGAGATACCGAAGAAGTGGGATATATTTCTAGACTTCTATAATATGGATGTGGAAAAGTAGGTGCCACAAGTTGGTGGGAAAGAGAACTGGAAAAATAACTGGTTCAACAAAAGGTGTATGATGGAGAGAGAGAGAGAGAGAGAGAGAGAGAGAGAGAGAAAAAAAAGCATACAGCATGGAACAAATGGAGAAAGAGAGGTAATGATA
>JAGKTI010024391.1:3941-14400 GCA_018397915.1 Birgus latro | reverse complement strand
GTCTCCCTTAAAAGTATGAAAAGAGGAAAGGTCCCAGGATAAAATGGAATAGTAGGATGCAGGAGCAGAAGTTCAAAACTGCCCCGCCCACTTATTTACCCAGTGTATAAAGAAGAAAATTTCCCAAACATGGTATAATGCAATATATAGTTATTTTGCTGTACAAGAAAGGCTACTCAATAGATCTTAGTAACTATCGACTTATTAGCATATTATCAGTCACTTACAAAGTCTTAACTAAAGTCCTAACATACAGAATGACAAATTTGGAGGAAAACCAACCTAGTGAGCAGGCGGGATTTCAAAGCGGGTATTCGACAACTGATCATCAACACATAATTAGTCTTCTAACTGAGAAACTACGGAAAATAACAAACCACTGTGCTTAGGTTTTGTTGATTATGACATTGTATTCGACCCAGTGGAGCTTATAGCAACTGAAAATTCATTGTGGAAAGAACCCGAAAATATACAAGTGGCGACAGGCACAACAAACCTCACCCGACAACAGTTATTTTATTTTTAACAATTTTCAACTTATAGCCCTCTGAAAATCCGTGACTTTGCATTTGACCTTTCAAGGTCGCTCAAGGTCAAAGGTCATGGTGCCAAATGAAAGCCCATATGTGACATCCTATATCTTGATTATAGCAAATATCAGTCTTAAGCCAGGTTCGAGTTATAGCCCCCTGAATATCTGTGACCTTGAGTTTGACCTCTCAGTATCACTTAAAGTCAAAGGTCATGGTACCAATTAAAAGCCACTGGGACTTCCTGTATGTTGATAATAGTAAATATCTATCTTCAACCAGTTTCGAGTTGTAGCCCCAATAATAACTGTGACCTTGAGTATGACCTTTCAAGTTCACATAAGCTCGAAGGTCATGGTACCAATTAAAAGCCCATGTGGGACATCCTGTATGTTGAAAATAGTAAATGTCTATCTGCAAACAGTTTCGAGTTATAGTCTCCTGAATATCCATGCCCTTGAGTTTAACCTTTTAAGGTCACTCAAGGTCAAAGGTCTTGGTGCCAAATGAAAACCCATATGGGAGTTATTGTATGTTAATAATAGTAAACATCTCTCTTCAACCAGTGTCAAGTTATAGCCCTATGAAAATCCCTGACCTTGATTTTGACCTTTCAGGATCACTCGATTACATCCAAAATTTAATTACTTTTTGGGGGGACCAGTGCCCACATATCTTGAATGTTTCATGTAATTTTATTCAGCCGTTTTTCTATAATGTTGGTAACAAATAAAGAAATAATGAAACCCGACCAAAACAGTACCTCGGTGAACTCCGTCCAGGCGAGGTAAAGGTGGAACTACTATAATTAAGTTGTATAAATACTCGGACAAAATTAATATTTAGAAAGGCATGCGTCACGGTTATACAGTTTCACCAAAATTATTTATAGCATGCCTTGAAAGCATTTTCAGAAAGCTAGATTGGAAAAACAACGGAATGAACATAAGTGGAGATATCCTAATTCATTTAAGCTTGTTCTAACCTCAGGAACAGCAGAGACACTGAAAGAAATGTTAAATGACCTAGAGCCTCTGTGGTACAATGGCAGTGTGTATATCGTACACTGGAGGATGCCGGTTTGCCTACCACTAGAGTTGTTAAACTTTAAGAAGTGTTCACTGAGCCACTTACCGCTTTGGCGGACATAAGGGGTGCTGTGGTTGAACCAGTGTCGCATACTAGTATGCTTGCGCGCGGGCGCGGAAACAGAACTGGAGGATGCCGGGCTGGCAGTTCTGTGCTGCTATTAACTGTAGAAAGTCTAGGCAAAAAAAGGCCGGGATTATCTTTTTTTTTCGATTCCCAAAGGACTAGGAAAAGTGAGTGATATATTGTCATATCACATTTTATCTAAGTTCACGCTGATAAAATTATCGGAAATGTTGGTCTGGTTGGTTATTCTCTCATTGTTGCTTTTGGTATTTAATTCACCGTGTTTTATCTAGACACTACAAGTGGTTACTGAGCATTGTTCTAGGGCATCAGGCTCTTTTTATGTTGCTCATGCTATTTTATTTCTCATTGTTTTATCTATAGACTACTGTGGTTACTGAGTGTTAACTTATAAGTCAAGGAGATGGTTCCCAAAAGCAACTGATCTAATTGTGGAGGTAATGTCTTACAAGTTTAAAAGATGAAACACAAGTTCAACGATTCACAGGGTTAGTCGTTGAAATGCTAAGTTGAAGTTACCTGCACCATTACAGTAGACTTTAATCAGTATTTACCAACACTAGAATAATTGCTATTGGCTTGGGCGAGGTTTGTCGTGCTTGCACTACTTGTTATGCTGTGCTAGAAATCCATAACCATTTTGCTTGAGTTCAGTTTATAACTGTAAACAGTGATGCAATGATCATCATCATCCATTTAGAATCCAAGGCCTCCCCAACCTTCTCCATGGATTCCTTGATTGAGCTAAAATCTGCCAGGTTTTGCCTGCAAACTAATTTATTTCATCGCCATCTCCTGTCTGGTCTTTTTCTGCTACACTTGCGATCTCATGGAGTCCAGTTTACCTCCTTGCTCCATCGGTTTCCTTCATGAACGTCATGGCTGGGATTATGCATTAATTGTATGTTTTTCAATTCTTACTGGTAACCTACTTTTCATGATGTCTCTTTGTTTACCAAACGCTTTCCATCCAATTGTAATAAATCTTTTTATTTCACCTTCATGGCCTTTCGTTAGGTTTAGTGTTTGCCCCAAGATATTGTACTCCTCAACTTCTTAAAGAGTTTCTTCTCCTCTTGTGATGATGCTGTTTGGTGTACTGCAGTCTTACCCAGTTCATCTTTAGCCCAATTTTGAGACTTTCTCTAATAAGATAATTTACCATTTCTTGAAACGTCTCTGCTGCTTCTAAAATTAGGACTTTGTCATCTACGAATCTTAAATTATTAAACTTTTCTCCATCTATGTATATTGCTATGTTTTCTCAGTCTAACTTCGTGAAAATGCTTTCTACTAGGCATAAGTGATATTGCTACTATAGTTGTCCAGGTTGAGTAATATCTCATTTTGATATACATTACTTGGAGTGTATTCTGTGTAGCAGTAACTTTTCAAGTCCGAATAAAGGGACTGTCAACCATAGAAAAAATTGTGAGAATCCTGAGCAGTGCAGTGGGCTAAAAAAAATGTCAGTTTGCAATGGAGAGTTTCAATTTCTTAATAGATTGGCCTAATATATCTCATTTATTTACTCCCTCCGTCCCACCCTATTAAATGACACCTGATTTAGTGCTAGGAGTTTTAAATGAAGATGTAAACCACAGTCAGAGGCCATTGTGTAATGCCATTTTTCTTGTATATGATATACGTAGTATAAGAGTAATATAAGTTAGTATAAGTAGTGTGTAAGTATATAATGTATGTAATTTACGTTAGGTTATGTACGTGATAAGTGTGTATTCTGGACCGTGTTAAGATGTTGTAAAGTATTGTGAAGTGGACTTTGTAATTCATTTTTTTTTTGGGGGGGGGGCTTGATTTTAGTTAAAGGGTAGTAGGGAAGCAAATGGTCCGTGGACGTGCAAATTCACGTCTGGTTTCGATAAAGAGGCGTAGAAAGTTAATTTGAAAGTTAAATTAGCGATGAGTCGTATTTACACCTAGAAATCAGAATTTTGTAGTTGAGCTTGTGTTTGTCGTTTGTTGTACTAAATAATGTTGTCTAAGAACTTAAGTAAAGCCTAACTATTGATTATTGTCATAGTTAACCGCGAAATTAATTTATTTGGCACAGACAACAGTTGTTGGTTAGCGCCGCGGGCGAAACAAAGAGAAATTGTATCAATGCGTGATTTTAGGCATCGTTGTAAATTGTTAGGCCTAGGTTATTGCCACAAAATTTAAATCATCATGTCATTTTTTATAAGTAGAGTACTGCGTAAGCTCCTTGTTGCAAAATTCTTGAACGATGATATAACATGTAGACTGTAGCGTAATTGTTTGAAGTCAGTACCGGGTAGTAAAAACGTAGCGGGTGTTAGGGGGAGCGGCTTGCTTTCTTAGACAGTGTTGCCAAATTGGCGCGAAATGCGCTAGTTCTGGCGCATTGGCATGACAAACAGCGCGTAAATTTCGTATTTTGCGCATAACGCATTTTCTGGTGCATTTTTCTTTGATTTGGTGCATGTTCTAGCGCATTTCCAAGAAGTCATAATCATGGGTATGTTAAGCATAAATTTACTTCTTTCCATGCTAGAGAATATGAATTCCGTAAGTTAAACACGAACTGGACAGGACTGGGACTTTTTTACTTTAAAAAATAATCATGTGTTTCGTAATATTTCTCAAACTATCGTTTCATCGGGCCAGTTAGGATAAGAGAATATTTAATTCTCGTATATTTTTCATTTACTATTCATACAAATCATAATTCCCGAGACTGTATTTAACAAAGATTAAAACTGGAAATCTGACTACAAGGCAACTGCTCCGTACGGTACATGTCAGTCGTATCGTTGGATAAGTACTCTGCCTGCGGCCCGCCTCGCCTCTGCTGGTCCGCCTACCAGTTAGCTGGCTCAACTACTGAAAGCTTGAAATGGTGCAATCAGTTCTTGAATAACTATCAAAATGGCGCCAAATTATACACAAATGTATAGAAAGAGCTGAAAATCATTTCCAGAGTTAAAGGATTGGCTGAGACCTTTAGAAAAAGACAAAACTAAGGCATATTGTGCGTTCTGTAAATGCGAGATCACAGCAAAACTCAGTGACCTAAGAAGACATACAACTTCTGTGAAACATGTTCGAGCTGCAGAACCTTTTTCTAGCTCAAGACAAACAAAACTGCCATTCTAACAAATCAGTGACACCCAACGCCGTTCATCAAGCCAAGCAGAAGGACGACTAGCAATGGTAATAGCAGAACATTCTTCCTTTTTAACAGTGGACCATGTGTCAGAAGCTTGCAAAGTAATGTTCAGTGACAGCAGTGCAGTGAAAAATCTGAAACTACACCGAACCAAGTGCAAAAACAGTGGTAAATGTGCTAGCACCCCACTTTATGGAGAGCCTCAAGGATGATATTGCTGATGAAAAATACAGCCTCCTTATAGATGAATCGACTGATATTGCTGTTACAAAACTGTTTGGTGTAATTGTGCGCTATTTCAGTAGGAAATTAAGGAAAATAGTATCAACCTTTCTTGGTATAGTGGAGTTACAAGATGGAACAGCACAGTCTATTGTAAATGCTATTAAGAAACTTTTGTGTGATGTACAGCTAGACCCCCAAAACTTGCTTGGTATTGGAGTTGATAATGCAAGCGTTAATGTTGGATTAAATAACGGTGTGTGTGAACTTTTAAAGAAGGAACTGGAACTCCCAAACTTAATCATGGTGCGTTGTGTGTGCCACTCAATTCAACTGGCTTTATCTCATGCTGTGGCAGAAACATTGCCTAGAAACATCGATTTCTTGGTGCGAGAGACGTACAGTTGGTTTTCTCATTCTTCCAAAAGACAGCTAATCTACAAGACTCTGTATGAAACATTGAATTATGGGAAACAACCACCTCAGGTACCTAAATTATGTGACACCAGGTGGATATCACTAGAACCTGCAGTGACCCGCATTCTAGCTCAGTGGGAAGAACTTAAAATGCACTTTAATATAGCAAGGTCTGATGAAAAGTGCTTTACTGCAGAGATATTATACATGTACAGTGACCCCATTAACAAAATTTACATGCTCTTTCTGCGCCCACTTCTGCAGGACGTTCAGAGAACTGTGAAAACCTTTCAGGGGGAAAATGTCGACCCAACAAAACTTCCATCAGACCTTTCTTATCTCATTAGTGCAACTAGTAGGAGAGTGATGATACCTAGCTCAAGAATCGATCCATTAACCTCTGATATTGCCAGTTACATTGACCCCAGAGCATATTTGGGCTATGAATTCGAAAAGACGTGTTCTACCTCAAATCTGACACAGAAGGTCAGCGACAACTTCGTGATCGTTGCATTTCATGCGCTGTCAAACTGTGTGATGAATTACGAAACAGACTACCAGATAACTTCAGAATCTTGAAGAAGATGTCTTTGTTTTCGGTTGAAGAGTGTCTGAAAGTGGTTAAAGAACCTGTAATAGAAATTGCTGAAGTGTTGGGATATCTTCCTGAACAAATTGACAAAATTGACAGTCAGTGGCGAAATTTAACAGTTGTTCGGTGGCAAGAAACTACATCAACGGTCAAATTTTGGGCTGAAGTGGCTAGTTACAAGGATACAATAGGAGTAAATAGTTTTCATGATCTCTCTGAGCTGGCACTCAATATACTTTCACTCCCTCACTCGAATGCTGAAGTTGAGAGGCTCTTTAGTCAAATAAACATAGTTAAAAGCAAGCTCAGAAACGGGCTAAACTCAAAATCCGTTAGTGCCATTATTACTATGAGAAGTGGCCTGCGGAGAGTGGGAAAATGTTGCTATTCATATGAACTACCAGAAGTAGTAGTTAAGCAAATAGGAACAATGGCAACATACAGTGAAACAAAATCGTCAGGAGCTACTGCAAGTACTTCATCAGAACCTGCACCGCACTGTTCATCCGAATTATTAGATGAGGAAGCTGACGAGGATCTAGAGGACACCATAATTTTTTTCCCTCAACTAAGGGTGAGTAATGAGCACAGACATTATAGACATATACTCTCATTGATAGTATGCAAAAAAATTACAAAATAAATACATATATTATAATTATCTTCATTATCATTCTATTTCTTTGATATTTAGTATTATTACAGTAGCAGCACAACAGCGGTTCTGTTTGTTACTATTATTACTTTTTTTATGGTCATCAAAACAATAATCATTGCTATTATCATCATCATAACCCTTACTACCACGGACGGGGAGACGAACGTTTTCCTAGCGCATTTTAGCGCATTTCAGACCTCAATCTAGCTCATTTACATCTGATACATTTGGCAACACTGGGGCCCCCACGAAGCATCACTCCTGAGTTAAACATCATTGTGGGTGGACGTTCGCAGGTAATGTTCCCGAGACATTCACGGTATTTCTCCCTTATACGTCATCATAATTAGTTGTCGTTCTAACTATATTTAAAGTAAGTTGTCTGATAATATTGTCAATGCCATATGACTCCTGAGTTGAACTTCATTGAGGGTGGACGTCCGCAGATAAGTTGTGTCGTCATGCGGAGCACTGTGTGTCATATTTAACGAGGCCTTTTTAATATTCTGGCAGTAACAGTAAACACTGAATTATTAATTATCAATTTATCTTCATTTCAAGAGTAACAAAAATTCGATTATTACAATTGTGTCAAGTCGAGAGGTATGAGCTGTCAGTTACGAACGCCACTCTCATTTGTATTTACGTACTAATTTTTTCCTGCAAAATATTTAGTAAGATTTCCAGATTAGTGAATCGTTATATATGTATATAATAATGGAGCAGAAGACTTTGTTACAACCCACATAAGTGCTAACATTTGCCTTAAACATTGGTGCGTGTGAACCAGCACAAACGGCGCCACCGTTCCCGGAGTTACCATGTTCCCATAGAGACTCGCGCGACTGTCTCCTCTTATCTCTCTCTATACTCTTTGCTTGCACCCAGTCGGCTTGGGAAGGGCGATTACACTTGGTTCACAGAGTACACACACATACAAAGCCACTCAAACACAACACTCACACTTACAAGCACTTCTCATCCTACATACAATCTCTCCAGAGCACCACATGTTGGTGGAGTGGAGATACAGATACATAGATAGACATAGAAATAAATAAAGATTCAAAAAATGGCTAAAGATGAACTGTGGTAAAACAAAAATAATGTTTAATTCATAGACACCAAAGAGCATCATCAAAATAAATGCAGAAACTCTTGAAGTTGAGGAATACAATTACTTGGGGCAAATCCTAAAACAAATGAAAAACCATGAACATGAAACAAAAAGATGCAACATAATTGAATGGAATGCTCTTGGTAAACTTAAATACATCGTGCAAAGTAGCTTGCCAGTCTTTATGAAGCAAAAACTATATAACAAATGCATAATCCCAGATACGACGTACGGTTGTGGTACCTGGAAGCTGACAAACTTGACAGAAAACCAACTCATCCATTCTCAAATAGCAATGGAAAGGTCAGTGTGTGGAATACTCGTGTCTTTGAGAGACAGAAAGAGATCAACTCGGGTGAGAGAGCACACTAATAAAACCAAGGACATTGTAGAAGTTGTAAATGAACAAAATGGGAGTGAGCAGTCATTTAGCAAGAATGAGAGAAAACTGGTGGACTCCAAGAAACAGAGGAAACATAAAAAGGCCAGACAGAAGGTGCACAGTTGGGACATAGACGTTCATTGGTAAAACCTGACAGATATTGACTCAGTTAAGGAATTCGTTCAGCAGTGGACTTGCAAGGGCTAATGATGATGACACACGCACTAGAATCATCTGAAGATAGCACTGGTCCCTGTGGAACTTCAGTGAGACCATTCACAAACTCAGGAGTTTCCAGTGATCGCCGGGTAATTTAGGAACTCGGTCAACTACTCCTACCTTGCACTGTCATGTATTTTCTTAAATCCCTTCCATGATATTTCGTGATGATGAGTACAGTCAGCAACATATGTCCTGATGTCTGTTTTGGTTTTTCTTTTATTAATTTAAAATGGTAGCCTAGCGTATCCAAAGCAAACAAAACAGATACCAGTGAGTATAGCGCAATAAAATCATCATCGGTTACTTTTGAGTAACGAAGTTGATCATGGAAAGTCAGTGAAAAGTCAGTGGTGAGAGATGTCAGCACGACTTTTATTGCTGGCTGTACATAAATTATTCAGTCCTGTAATCACTGGTTATACCAGTTTTCTATATATGCTTTCCTAAGTAAAATACTGCAGAACAGTTGCCAGAATTCTCAAAACGATAAGTGGTCCATTTGCATTTACCACATAATATTAGAAGTCTCGTTGCATGTTTAATTCATATCACTTATCATTTAGTTTTCAGAGATTAACTTTTCATCTGGCAAATGCTGAAGGGGGTGTACAGAGTATTAGTTATTAAAACAAAAAAGGGCATAATCTTTGAAGCCAAAATCATGCGAAGACGAAGCCGCCGACTGAAATCACATGTACCAACGTTTCCATGAAGACAACAAAACATGATAGAGGCATGAGCATATAATCTGATTCCTGTAAATATTTTGCAGCCAAACTGCCTCATTTTAGTATTATATACAGACATATAAGTCTGAAAATTCTAATTGATTAAAACTGTATTAAAAGACATGGCTGAGTGTGAATAATTGCTTTTAAGCCAGGAACTTATTTGTCCTGAGGTTTAGACGGTATACAGTATATATTAGGTTCAGTTTAGTGATTCCCTTCAACTTTATCATACCTTACTAAAGCTTGTTTTGCTCATTTTATTGAGTAAATATGTTCATAAAATTATAATTTTGAACAATAAAGGAAATACGAAACGTTAGTTTAGTTGACCGCATTTTTTCAAATTATGTGGTGAAGACTGGCAACTTGGGGAGTTTGTGAACGCTCCCATTGTCACCCCTCCAGCATGAGTCATTCTCTCTCTCTCTCTCTCTCTCTCTCTCAGATGATGAATAATTGAAGGAAAAACAATTTAACCACATTAAAAAAAACTCTAAACACTATACTACATGTGTCCTCTATTCATTAGAAAATCTTTAACAAATGGACCTGAACTGCTGTGGTTGAGGTTTTAGGGAAAACTAATCTGGGGTAGCGAATTCCATTGAGACCTGGTTCTGGGAACACTGGAATTATGGTGGAAAGAGGTTTTGCAGTATGCCAGTGTGATGGTCAGTCATTTATGCCGGTGTAAAACAGAGGAAAGCATGGAGAGTTAATACCACAGACGTCACTTCATTTACACATTGTTGTAAAAGTATCTGTAATATATTGCAAGGGAAGCAACATTCCTTCTTGCCTGTAGGATACGTGCTTCATTTATTATTCCTGGCTATTAGTTTTTCTTATAGCTATGCTTTCAAAATTTTCCATTTGTTTTAGTGCAAGCTCCCCACATCCACGCCACAGGGGTGAGCAACATCTGAGCTGAGAGTGCACATGGCTCATGTAAATTATAGCTAACTGCTCATCACTGAAGAAGTTAAGGACTCTGTGCAATAATCCAAGTTTCCTTGAGGAGGTTTTGATAAGCGGTCTAACGTGACAGGTACAGTCGTGGTCATAAACAATCACCCATCCTCCAGTACTCCGTGACTCAGGCTGGCTCCTTTATACGCAGCAAATCACACTGGACGTGACAGAGTACACATTAGAGCAAAGCCTTCAAGATTGTATGGGCCCAGATTGTAAATGCGTGGGAACCAGAGAACGAGAGCACATGGGCCCGCCTCCTCCACCATACCAAGGATGAGTGGAAGCT